>WUAP02097664.1:0-16664 GCA_015163945.2 Stichodactyla helianthus
ACTCTCGAGCATTGCTTTGAATTCTCGAAGAAAACAATTTTCAAGAATTACAGTAATGCTCAATGCATATTATGGGCCTTAGAAACTATTTACCCAGTCTTACCTTCGATGTTTTAACCTTTTGAACCCGACAACGTTTTATCAATTTGGTGTATAGATACACATAGACACACATATTGGGCGGGCGTAATATTCTAGTTCTCATAAAGTATTATTACTTTACTTTGTTAGTGGTAACGCTTCATATGAGAATTCTACATTTTAAGTGTGGTTCAGATCGTTGTTAATACTTGTGCGCCAATAGAACGTAACCGGGCGAGCAGTTTGCATTTTTAAGCGTTTAGAGAAAGATTTCTGTTTACTGCGGTTTTCCGTACACTGAGCACTCAGACAATCAAATGCCGAACGCCATTTTGCATTTTGGCTTCCGTCAATCGAAAATCCGAACATTTTCCCGAACAGCTACGAACCCAAAGCATCGAACCGAGACAAAAAACACGTCGCGATTTCGTGTCATAACGTCTACTGTCGCGCCTACATTGATGTTTACCTCTACATTCCTTTGCGGTTTGCACGTGGGAAAATCGTTAAGCCCGCTCAGTTTTAAGTCTGAAAGTTCCGAAAAAAAAAAAAAAAAAGAAGTAGTCTTTTGTTGGACGTGCTTCGCAGACCTGCCTCGGATACGTTGAGTTTGTAATGGGAATGAATTCCTCATTACAAATTCAAGGGATGTTCTAGATATTGAACCTGGTCAATAGGCCTTTCCCAAGATATGATTGAGTGAGTCCTCTATTTCTCAAAGCCTTATGATTTCAGTACGTACCATCGTGCACTGGGCTAAGTACTAATCAGATACAATGGACTTCGGGATGATTAAACAATAAAGTAAAGAAGAGTTGTTGATTAAACAATATATAATTTACATAATAACAACAAGAAGAAACTGCTGCAGTAATGAAATCGAGGCTTTGGCAAGTACAGGACTCACTCAACCATATCTTCGGAAAGGCCTATATCTAGATACATCCCTCATTAACGTATTCATCGGGATGTATCAGAGATACACCCAATGAATAACAAAGAATACCGTGTTAGCTATACAATGTATTGTATAGTCTTCTTTTGTCATTCTATTTTACTTGGACACCAATCCACCCTTAAGATGCAGTAATGCGGGCAACAAAATCGTGCAGCTTGTCATGCAACATTATTGCGTTGCAAGTTGCAGAGATTATATTGCTCGTATTACCGCTCAACAATTGCGCGGTGTTGCGACAGTTGTTGGGAAGAGTAGGGATGGCTTCTACTTTGTGCAACAAAGAAAATTTGTTGCGCGCGGAGTGGTTAACATTTACTCTGCAACTTACAACGGAAAAATGTTGCATGACAAGTTGCACGATGTTGTTGCCCGTATTACCACACCTTTAAGATAAAAATATTCTTAGATAAACGGAAATGTAAAGTTTAACATAATATTGTATAACATGCTCAAGAAATAAATGCTGTCATACTCTTTCGTGTGATGGTTTTTTTTTTGTGAAAATTATTTCGACTATAGAGTTTTTGCCGGAACAATTTCATCTTGATTCTATTTTATTTTATCAAGCATTTTTTTATTTTTGTTTGTCCATTATTCTCATAAACAATGGTTGAGTTCTTCTGCCATTACAGAAAATATCGTTGTAGAGAAATGACCAAAATATAGCACTAGTGCACTAGTGATTGAAACGAGACAATAATAAGACCGCAAGGTATTTTAAGAAATGAAAACAGTGGAGTCTTGCTGAGAATCTTGGGAGATGAAATAAATATCGCAGAGGAGATTTAGCGATAACAATTATCCTAGTGCAAATGATCCTGTTGACGTAATAATAAGTTATCTTGGAAAATAATAACGCTCATATCTTAAGAAAGGAAAAAATATTTACTGTCCAATAAATATCCTATTAAACCAGGCGCATTGACGCAGGTTATACCACTGTTCCTTTACTCGGATGTTTTTCATCCCATATCAAGTGTTATATCTGTATTATTTATAATAGCCAAAGCCTTTGCTTCCTTAAGCTATTTTTTAATCGTACATCAGTTTTGACAATCACTGGCTTGCGGCAAAATAATGACGTCAGTAGTGACGTCAAGCTATCGTCGTTATTTGTCGTTTGTCGAATGTTGAATAGACCTAATGTTTACCCATTTCAGACCACGTGTCATTCCCTTGAGAATATGATTCTTTGTTCTTGGTAACGCTTGAGAAGATACCACCTTAATATGGATGAGCCTCAAACAAAGAATTATATTTACGTGGTCTGAAATGGATAATATTACGCCCAAGGCGATTAGGTCTATTTTGTGCTTCATGTTTATAAACTGTTTTGGAAAACATACACATTCGTTTCATTCAGTGGCATTGGTCTTGTATAAGTGTGTCGTGGTTGGTTCGTTTGACCGTTTGGCTCACAGACCCAGTACGGGAGACGGACACCCCTAGTAATGGGCTCCTGACATGGAAATTTGCTGGCTCACAGACCCAGTATGGGAGATGGACACTCAGCTAGTAATAGGCTCCTGACATGGAAATAGGCTGGCTTACAGACGGAGTTTATTAGAAGATAGTCGCTCCTTTGTAATGGGGCTCCTGATTTGGGATATTCACGCCCGCAGACCAACGATGTGAGATAGAAGCTCCTAGTAATAGACCACTAATATGGGGGTATGGTAGCCATTACAGCCAGCGTGACATGCAATGGATGCTTCAAGTAAGGGGCTTCATGCTAATCTAGGAATATGCTGGCTCACAGACCGGCGGTATGGGAGATGGGCAGTCTTAGCACGAAAAAATTCTAAAGAAAGGAAAAACAATCCTTCTGTGAAAAAAACCCCACATTTTTAATTTAAAATCATCTATTGTTAACTCTAAACAAAGTTCCTGATAGGTTCATTATTTGTGTTTCGCAAAACTTGCTTTAGTTAATTTTTCGTTATCTTTCGGTGTCACAAAACAAATTAGTTTAACGAAATTCAGTATGAACAAATTAACAAAGAAAGCGAAAACTCCAGCTGCTATCTTTGGATCTAAGAAAGTCTTTATTCAGCCATGAGTTGTTGGCAGCTAATCAAACAAACAGTGTTATATTTGTATTCACTAGTTTCTTATTCTCGGCTTTGAGAACCATCTTGCGACGCGTGAAAACTCTTCTTTTAATTTTAAGATTTTGACAAGAAAACTATACTTTCATATAACTCAAATTTGATGTAAAGGAGCCAAAACAAAATCCTTTACGGGTGGTTCGAAAGAAGTTTATAATATTCTCAATAATGGGTTCCTGTAGCCCATTAGAGTACACCTGCTGGATAATAGATATGACTCAAAATATCGAGAAATTTGCCAAAAAACAAATCTACAAGGAAGACGGCAGATGAAAGAAATTGAAGAACTGGAGTGACATCAACAGGTAGGTAGGGAAGATATAGTTTAAAATAATCAAAGCTCAGTAGAAATGGGACATACATAATCGAATTAAATTCTAGTTCAACTCAGCAACAACAAAAAATTTTTCAAGATCTTGAATTCTTCTTAACTTTGTTCTACAATTGCTCTGTCAAAGTTGGCTGGCTACTGGTATTTTTACAAAGGATTGGTCTAACGATTGGAAATCGAGTTCTAGCTCGATGTTAGCTAGATTCAGGTTTCTTGTTTGCGAAAAACGATAGGAAAGATTGAGGCACGTACAAAGAAAGAAAGAAAGAGAGAGAGAGAGAGAGAGAAAGAAAGAAAGAAAGAGAAAGAAATCAATGAAAAAAAAAAAGAATGAAGGAAATTTTATCGACAGAAAGTCATATTTTCGTTGCATATTGGTTATTTTTCGAAGCATTAATCCTAAAATTTCTCACATTCTGGAATGAATAGAGTGAAGATTGCAAACTACAAATCCAACAATCGTTAAACGTATTACCCTCCATGATTAATTCAACTTCGAAAACGTACAAAAACCATAGTAATCAAACATCAAATTTGAAGGAAGAAGGTTTTAAAATTAATATTCGTGAATTATTTGGATATTTGGAGGCAATTTTGGCTATATCGATATAATATCGGAAGCGATAAAGCGTCGCTGCTTGACTGGTTTTTAATTAAATGTTAAGAAAATCTTCCTGTCTGGACAAGAATGAAAAATGGAATTGACATTATTCATCATTTCGTCAGCACCATTGAGTAGCAGATGTTAAAATTAGAAAAACCACTCAATAATGATCAATGAAAAGAAGCAATCTTATGAACTAATTCTAACATGGATCAGTTGCTATAGCAACATGTTACGTCACGTGATGTTTGATGAAGTTTGCCAAGCAGCGGTAGTACCTGTTCGAACAGGTGCAACGTGTCTGTGCGAAAACCCTAGCTTTGCAATAAAAATCGAGCATTTTTGACGTTATTTTAGGGGTTTCATCAACAAGTTCAGAGGAAAAGAGAGAAAGAGATAAGTCGCAGTAGGTAAAAGAATAAGTTCAAATTCGGATACTTTCAGAAATCAACGACTCACCAAAGGAAAGTTTTTAAAGATAAACGATTAAGACAGAAAAGAAGAGAGAAGACATAAAAACGGAAGCGGACCAGGCATTAACTTTGTTCGTAACACTTTTTTGTATTTTCAACTTCTTCTGTAAGACAGCACTGAGCAGTTTAAACCAATATTTTTTGGAACTAAATTAAATGTAAACAGAACTAGCCAACAACACAATTAGAAAGAGGTTAATTTGTGAAGAATAACAAGGTAAGCTTCTTGACATTAACCACATTTATCAGTTACAGTAATTGTGTAGGTCAAGATAGAGATAATACCTTACAGGTTTTCGTTTCATGAGTTTATTCTTCCATTAAAAACCGACTCCATGATCAGGATATATCGGCTATTGAACATAACGGATGTTTCAAACATAGTTTGTCAGCAACGCCGCTCAGTAATTGAGTTGGCATTGGCAGCTTTCGACAAAATTAGATGAAAAAAAATCAATTTACCACATGGATTGATATTAAAATTAAGAGACTTTTGGACTGAGTTTCTTTATTTTCCTAAGGAGATCCATTCTCCTTTTCTAGCACTATCACCACTGAAAACTCAGTGGAAAACTGGACAATAAAGAAACGTTTCTAGTATTAGAGCATGCATAACTGGCTAGTACAGCAGTGCAGAAAAACGACAAGGTCTCTTCTTTCAGGATTTTTTAAATTTAAGTGGAAGGGATAAGCCAAAAATATAAGCCTTTCATTTGTTTCACTGTTGCTCCAAACTTGTAACAAAATTGTGTCGAACTAGAGTAAAGCTACTTAGAAATATTCACGGAAATGGCAGTTTTTCTGCCGATCAAAATATCACCTCTCCCAAAGTACAAGGCGTTATATCTCAAAATCGTATTCGCTGAATTTTGGTTACATTTGATATTTTGTTCTTTGGCCCCAAAAGAGGTTGTTTACAAAATATTGAGCTTAAAGACGGATAGATGTCATTATAATGAAAGAAATAAAAAGGTTTTTCTGCTCTGACGGCTAGTACGCTTACATTTTACTCAGTCCAAAAGTTTCTAATTAACTTACTTCGATTCTCAATACTCTACGAACTCAGTAGTTACAAGCTGCCTGTTGGAATTTGGTTTTTCATTGCCGCCAGTCAAAAATATAAAAGTTACCGACTGATTATCTTTGATTGACGGCAGCTAAAAACAATTTTACAGCAAGCCGTTGAAATGTCTGAGTTCTCAGAATAATGAGACTATCGCAGTAAAGAGAATGTGGTTGTGTGCTAATTTGATAGGACAAGATAGGATGTTGAAAGTCAAGGTGTTTGATTGAATAGCTCACTAGCTTCGCATAGTGTCCCATTTCTCTTCTTATTCCAATGAGTTCCGAAGCAAGTGTTGAAAGGTTCCGAAATCAGTTCTTTCGTTTTGAATTCCCGCTTACAGCTTCGTTCTAATTGGTTTGTTTGTTATTAAATTAAGTAGGTCTTGGTCCGTAGGTATCATTTTTTTATAAGGATAATTGGATAATTGTTTACACTACGGCTTTTTACGATATATATTTGACCAAGCTTTCGGACGAGTCGTCCATCATCAGAGCTGAAAATGACAAAAAAAAAAAAAAAAAAAAAAAAAAAAAAAACGCGCGAGTTTGTTTGTTGTCGATATATCGTGATTGAAATATTGAGTAGTTTAGAACTATATTGAATGGCATGCATTGGTACAAGTCCCCAACAGGTTTTGTCCAAGATTGCATGGCTCCGCAGCCGTTGTCAGTGTTGGTCAAATTTGACACTAATAGCGATTGGGAAGGCAAGTACGCGAAGTACTGAGACGAGATATCGTTAGGGAACTCAAAATGCAAATGTCACGCACTCACTAAGACGTTAGCAGATTGATATTTAAACGATTACCAATCGTCTTAATTCGCCTGCTTACGAACGTTACACAAAATGTACACTGCCTCTGTACAAATACGAAAGCTTATCGAACCGTTTTTACATTTTTTATCTATATTAGCAATTTGTATTTTGCTGTTCAGTGTGGGATGATATCAGGCATTGAGTACGTTCTAGACCATGCGCACACGCGCACACAGGCGTGCTGAAGGACTGGCACTACACAGGCAGCCCCTCACAGAAATGGTTTGCTAGTTGCAAGCTAGGAAGGATTATCTTTAGCGTGCTCAAACTCGAGGAGCTTCTCCCTGATAGTTCCATCTTTCCTTGGTGGAATATTTATGTAAAGTCTATCAAAGCAAATCCTATCACAATGAATTTAACTCAGCTGACATTTTGGGAGAATTTCAATGTCGTCCGATGCACATCATTGACAACTGTCGTCGATCTAACAGTTATTAAAGTCATAAGCTTAAGCTTTTACAATTTGTTTGCCAAAATGTATAGCATCTTTTCAAATATTCTTAATTTAGCCGCATTTCGATCCACGAGTTCGCCAAAGGCTACCTTTGATTAAAACTGCTCGTCGTACCTAGTATTGTTTCTACGATTCCACAAAACATTTACTAGAGACCTTAAGGCTCAATTCAAACGTCGAACTTCACATGAGCCGAACCCATTGAAAACAATGGGCAATAAGGCGGTCTTCTTTTATGTCATTAGGTTCGGATCATGTGAAGTTCGACGTTTGACTTGGGCCTAAGTATCTGGAACGAACGTAGACATCCAGTACGTTAACCGGAAGTGATTATCTGTGCTTATAGTGTAATGCGCATGTCAGAAAACCAATGTCGTGAAACTAAAACCCTGTTCTGGACGTGAATTTGCCGCCCTCTCACTGTCTCGAAAAACCATTCAAATATTCGCCTTTTTATTGTAAATGCAATGAGTTTACCTTTTGTTCCACAAACTGCATCAAATATTCCGTACGTAAAGCCTTCATTTATGATAATATTTGCTGTTTTACATTTCATTTGTTTGTCCTTTTCTACGTTTACCATAAAACGACAACTCGGCTGATGAATCGTGGCGTTTCCATTAAAATCAAGGTGTTTGGCGCCAAAAGGACGCGGCCGCGCGGCCGTTCTAGTTCCAGGAATCCTCGGTCTGAATAGCCTACTTCCGAGTTCTCGAAAAAGATTCACGAAGCCGAGGCTTCGTGCGAAATCACGCTTGGTGGCGTGAAACGACTGACATATTTTGTAATTCTTTTCTCTCTGACTTGTTCACGGTTCAATCGTAAAAATTTAATTTTAAGCAACTGAAAAAGTCAAAGAAATATCAGTGGCTTCGCGCCACCATGTTCACTTTGCACAAAGCCTCGTCTTTATGCATCGTTTTCTAGAACTCGGAGATGGGCTATTCAGCGTTTATGTCGTTTATATTCTAGGGCCCAGTTGTTCAAAGTATGATTAATGCTAATCCAGATTTGATTTATATGACAACCAATGTCTTCATATAAAAGATTAAAACTTATCAGGTTTTGAAATTGACGATTGCTCGAAAAACTCTTAAAACAAGAAATTGGCATTTAAAACAGGTAATTTTTCAAAATTCCCAGTTACAATAGAAATTAAGAACACTTAAGAAAAACAGGCGCCGAGGGTCTAGAGATTATTCCCAACGATACATGTCTACAAGTGACAGGTGAAAAAATAAATCACATTCAAATTAGATAACAATAAACATTAAAGAAATCTATCATCATAATTAGTGTTTAACGTTCGTTTCCATAGCAACCTTACGTCATTAGCCAATTGATGACCGGGGTACAACAAATACATTTATTCATTTGCTGCATTTCCGTATTTTCTTCTTCTAGAGATTTAGCCGTCATTACTACTGGAGTCGTGGGCAATTCTCCCAAATCCATGATTGATTCGAAGATCGTTCGTCAATACGTCAAGTTTCCTGGGAAAGAGCATTGATTGCATGACCTCGGAAATCAATCTGTGCGATGCAGGTTTTAGTGAAGACTAACAACAAGATATTAATCTAAATTATATTAGAACAAGAAACTGGAACATTTCTTTGGTGAGGAAGACTAAGTGGGATTGATAACATTTTCAATTGAAAAATCATCTTACATTATTTGATGATTTTGCTCCAATGGATGCAACAAAATAGGGTTCAGTATTTTGTCAACTTACTCTTCCAATTTTTCTTTAACATTTCTACAACTCCTTGCGACAGTCTCGCTGAAGTGAATCTAAGTGAGCAGGAGCAGGAGGTGATCTAATAATGTCCCATTTACCTGACATCAACTCTAGCAGCTACATATCTTTGAAATCAAGAGGTTACGAACTAATAGTCGTAGAGACATTCATCTACACTTGTATATCCGTAACAGCTTTGCTGGGAAACTCCTTGGTTTTATGGATAGTGTACAAGAATCGAGCCCTGCGTACGATACCAAACTATTTCGTCATCTCTCTAGCGTTCTCAGATATCGGAATGGCTTTACTTGGGACACCTTGGTCTGTAGTTGTCCTTGCCAGAGGAGACTGGCCTTCAAACTTTGTTGGTTGTCAGGTCCAAGGTTACGTAGTTATTTGGGTAGCAATAGCTTCGTTGCAGAATTTAATGATCATGGCTTTCAATCGGTACTGTCGTATTGTCAATCAAAACTTATATCGAAGAATTTTCACTAAAAAAAGGACAAGACTTTTGATATTATTAGCATACATTATGGCATCGATTGCACCGATACCATACCTCATTGGGGGACAAATCTATGTCTTCCAGCCTGGGAAGTTTTTCTGCTACCAGAAATCAATTCTTGAGTTCACTATACCGTTGATGTTAATCTTTATTGGAATACCAACACTGATAATAGTAATCTGTTACCTTAAAGTCTTCTTTGCACTTAGAAAACACCGAAAAAATCTTCAGAAATCTCGGGGCGAAAGCGGCTCTACACACCAAACAATCACCATCGAAGATATTCGTATTACAAAAACGTTATTCGCTACAGTCGTTGGGTATTTGCTGTGTTGGATGCCGGTTTTATTTATCGAGATTATAGACCTTGGTTTGGGCGAAGAGTCTTTACCACGCCAAGTATATATCACGTTCACTATGTGTGGGCTATCGTCCTCTGTCATTAATCCCATCATTTATGGAGTCATGAATAAGACTTTCCGTAGAGAGTACAAGAAAGCGTTTGTATGTGGAGCACGGGGCCGGGACAGGAATGTGGTCCGACCATTCGGGATCAACTCTCATACTCTCCCCGTGACTATAACTAAAGTTGGTCAAGAAACAAAGAGAGATATTACCGATACTAATGTCCACGGCAGTCAATGTTAGCGGGTATTTGCCGGATTCAGTAGACGTTACTTTTAAGGTGACTCTATATAAATTTTGGACGCGAGCGCTCGAGGTTGTGCACGAGGATGCTCAGAACCGGAACCATGGTGACCTCATACGTGATCAGCTCCATAAAAATTGAATCCTAAACTCATGAACTTTAATTTGGCCTATTGGGTATCAATGTGTGAGCTTGCATTAGCCATAGATTGTGTCCTATAGACATGACACACGTCTTAAAAACTGCTGTCACATTGAACGAATTGAAATCGGAGAAAAGGAGCATGGTTATGAAGAGTTTTGTTAGCCCCAGTTCTTCACATCTGGGCTGCACTTCTAACTAAATCCAACTCGTATTCAGCTCTTATTCATGATGGGATAACCGAAGTCACGAAAACCGGTTTAGGACTTGCCTAAACCTGTCCACATGAGGTCAACAATTGATGATGTAGGCTATAGATGTTCCTAACGGAGCAGAAGAAACTCTGTAACTCACCAGCAACGCTTACATCTTCAAATTGGTCGACACGGTCCCATACTTAAAGCAAAAAGGAACATCCTACGAATGCTTTGCACAGGTCTAAACCGAAAGTAGCCAAACCAAAAACAATGGAAGATGTACTTCTACTAACGAGACCTTTGTTTACACAGTAAACAACGCATACACCAGATTTTCCAGGAAATAAACTGGTTTTCTTCTGCCGAATTGTTCTGGAAAGCCACTTCAGGTGGAAATAAGGTTGTTTGCCCTCGTTGACATCCAGGGTCAACAAGATAAAGGACTTGTGAACTACAAAAGGCCGGAAGACCGACCTAAAGCAAATAAGCGCAAATGAGAAGTTGGCAAAGTTGTTATGTTTAAACTAAAGTGAAAGTGAACTTCGAAGATACACCTATTTCAAAAAACGTTGTCGGTCGGCGATCTGAAATCTGAGACCGAGAGGAATTGAGGGCAGGAGCTGAATTTGATTCTAAAATAAGTTTTAGTGTTAAATTAAGTTTTATCTTTTAGTAATTTGCAATCGGTAAGTAGCTACAAACATTAAGCGGTGACCTACGCTGGCAATTGTCTGGCTCAGATTTCAGATTTCAGATCGCCGACCGACAACCTTTTTTGAAATACATATTTGCCAATTAGAATTTAGAATCCTTTTTACTTTAAGAATCGTTGTGTCGTTGAGTTTCCCAGTCTACACTGAATAAAAGACATTGCAGAACTTATAGTTTATCTATAGAATGAACGCCGGGTTTTTATGATGTCACAACTTTTTGCTAGAAAGCAATGTTGGAAACAACAAAAGAATCACAAACTTGGACCAACTTATGATTGGTCAATCGATTGATCGGTCCAGCCGATGATTGGTCGTTAGGTGACGCCAAAAGGAATGTAAAACAGTTTTATTTTATGTGAAACTTCCAGATCTTGGTTAACCAAGACTACTAGGAAGGTGTTCGATTGGTTACTGGCTATTCTCATTGCCCGAGCCCGCGTTCCTCTTGGTCCGCGCCAAGAAACGAATCATTTTGGGCGAATCAGCTTTTACTCGTTATGGTATAAATATTTTGAAGGCTTTTCATTATTAGCCAATCAGAAAACAGTGGCAGTCAGATTCGCCCTGAGACCTTTGTTTCCGGCGAATACCAAAAGTAATGCGCGCTCTGGAAACAAGAATCATCAATGACTGGTTATGAGAAGTATCCATG
The DNA here is from genome assembly GCA_015163945.2 of Stichodactyla helianthus. Taxonomy (NCBI): domain Eukaryota; kingdom Metazoa; phylum Cnidaria; class Anthozoa; order Actiniaria; family Stichodactylidae; genus Stichodactyla; species Stichodactyla helianthus. The sequence continues at coordinate 11,487 of WUAP02097664.1, forward strand.
CCGATAGGTAACAGCTTAGACAGCAATCTCTGTTATTGCTGTTATTATTATCTGTTATTATCAAAGCATAACGTTAAAATCCTCGAAGTGAGTTCTGTTGGTTTGGTCTGATCCTAAAATGATAAGCAAATACACCTTTTCGGCTTGGGCGTAATGCTTTCCCCCATTAATATGGATGTACCTCGAAAAAAGAATCTTACTCTTAAGAGGATGACACGTGGTCTGAGATGGGAAAACATTACGCCATTACCGAAAAGCGTCTAATAAATAGACCAAAACAACTTAGGCGTCATGTTTACTCATTTCAGATCACGAATCATTCCCTTGGGTATTATTTCTCTGTTCTTTCGTAACGCTTGAGAAGATACATTAATATGGATGACCCTCAAACAAAGAATCGTATTCTCAAGGGAACGACACGTATTTTAATATGGGTAAACATGGCGCCTAAGGTGATTTGTGTATTAATTGCTTACCGGATGGCAACTTTTCATTATTTTAACAAGGAAATGATAAATCCTACCAGACTGTGTTTACCCTCCATAGTATAGAACGTTAAGTGAGATTCAGGACATTTGTTCAGCCGATTGAAAACCAAGACTGAAAAAAACAAGTCAAATGAATCAAAGAAAGAGACTGATTTATAAAACTTTTTCATAAGCTTAGAACAATAGAATATCTTTCCAATATAACTCCAGCGTGATTAAAACAGGCCCACATGTAAGTCAAACGATACACAATTATTAGTTGTCTACCCAGTACATCTGTGTTTATTTCACCATGCCTGATTTCCTATCGTTAGTTCTTGTTTACACATGCCTTACTCATTTTATTGGATTCTTTCTTATGAGGTTCTATGGTTTCCTGTGGAAGCCACTGGCTGTTGCCAAGCTAATTAATTATGCAACCCTTTACATAATTTTCTAAAGCAGGTGAAATATAACTGTATGCTCAGTATTGATTTAAAAAGGTTTTTGATGACACTGACGAGGACGAGTCGTTCTAAACCTGTCATATCTAACTTGAAATACTCTTATTAAGACACTCAAAGCAGGCAAAATTTCACAAACCACTTGCAAGGCTTTTGAAAGCTCTAATGGCTCAGGAATATGCCCTAAATGGTTAAGTCAAATATCTTCTTGTTATTGAAGAATTGAAGCGCAAAACGAGCTCGTTATCACTGTAAACGTCAAAACAAGAAGGCTCTCCAAGATGTTTTTGCAAGTACATCTCCAAAGCGAATGGTAAATAGTTTATAGTATTTGTCCAAAGATGTCTTATCTTCCAGCTCCAAACTCTACTCTCCAACTATCGCTATCCTCACGAACAACTGCTGTGATTATCATAGAAACATTCTGTGATGCTTTCATCTCGGTTATGGCACTCTTAGGAAACAGTACGGTACTATTTATCCTTTACAAGAACCGTGCTCTGCGAACGATCCCAAACTACTTCGTCACAGCACTAGCAGTTTCTGATGTCGCTTTTGCTGTTTTAATAACACCTTGGTCTATAACAGTCCTTGTGTTAGGGTACTGGCCGTTCGGCTTCGCTGTTTGCCAATTCCAAGGATTCATGAGTATTTTTCTGGCATGTTTTTCTCTTATCTGCCTGACAGTTACTGCAGTAAATCGATACTTTGGTATCGTGCGCAATAATTTGCACAGAAAGTACTTCACCTCCTCTAGAACAAGACTGTATATCTTTTTAGCTGTAATCCTGGGCGTGTTTGCTGCCTCGCCAACATTCATGGCAGGGTATATTTACGAATTCCACGCGGGGAAGTATTTCTGCTACCAAAAGCGAGTGCTTTGGTTAACTTTTTACCTCATGATTATCTTCGTCTGCATCCCAACGGTAGTGATTGTTATTTGTTATTTTAAAGTCTTCCTTGCCATCCGAAAACACCAGAAAAACCTCCTTAAGAACTATAAAAAACGAAACACAGGAGAAGGAAGGATTACAGTGGAAGATATCAAAGTCACTAAGACGCTGTTCGCAACAGTTGTAGGATTTCTTTTATGCTGGATGCCGGTTTTCTGCATCGACTTGGCGGATTTAGCACTAGGAAATAAGACGCTTCCAAGACAGCTGTATATCATGTTTACAATGTGTGGTCTATCATCTTCGGCCATTAATCCAGTCATCTATGGAGTGATGAACCGGACGTTCCGGAGAGCGTACAAAAACCTGTTTTCGTGCCGTGAGTCGAGGCGACAGAGCATTCGTCCAACAAGCCATGGAGAAGAAACGAAGAAGGCGTGGGGAAAGGATTCACCTGATAATGGTGGGTCCGTTCAGTTGGACAATCAAACTGTGCAACAAGTAAAGAGCTCTGAATGACAAAACCGAGACTTAGGGAGACAACATTCGGAGTAAACGCTGGGGAAAAACGACAGAAAGAAAAATACGAGAGAACAGAAGGTTAAATACAACGCAAAGTGTAAATACGATGAGAGAATAGGAGAATAAAACGACGAGGAGATAAAATGGAATTGGAAAAGTGGAAAATCCAATCAAGAGCAGTGGGTCCTTGTTTTCTGTTTATCAAGCACAGCTGAGGCGAGTATGGGTCAAACAAGAAAATGAGAGAATAAAAAAAGGTGAAAACGATGCAAATGTAAATTAAGAAGGAACTGTTATTCTCTCTCTTCTTTTTCAAAGAAAAATTAGCTTATGAGGAAGACAAAGTTAATTCTGCCCGAAATAAAAGCAACATCTCAAAGGATGACTTTAACAGAGACGTCCTAGCCTGCATTAGCAAGTTTGAGAATTATCATCACACACCAGTAATTTTATTAAAGAATCATGTTTGGTGTTAACGATGCTGGCCGCCGTCATTAATGTATGTTTTAGCCCACTAACATGCAGATTAGCATTAGTAGTCGCCAGGGGGCCGAGAAAAATGAGGGATTAATTTCAAGTGTGGCGCCATGATCTTTCATTCATAAATACTTGAGTTTAAGAGTTGCTGATAAAGACTTCGTTAAAGTACGGGGGGGAAAAATTTTTTTTTCTTGGTTATTACTTTTAATCAGAATTTCAGTAGCAATTAGGCAATGTAATCTATGTTATATTACAAAAAAAAGTTTTAATGGCACATTTTTAGAGCCAAATACTTTGAAATAGACCAAAAAAACGGCTTTCTAAATTCGATTTTCCTGAGACTAGACAACTGAAATGTGAAAGATTTGAAGTGAGACGTCACCATGGTAACGAGAGGAGGGTGAGACGATACATAACGGGTTTGTTGAGAAACAATAAATACTATGGGTACCGGGATAATGGGAAGTTAAGGATGAAAGAAATATGTTGTTTTCGATCCAATTGTTTTTGCTTACATTTATTTAACTTACTTCCTCTTGTTTATTGGTCTCAACGCTTTTTGTCGTATTAATAAAACACTTCTATACTGCAGACAGCATTATTTAATACAGATGGAAATTGTTAAATCAGTGTTAATGGCTAGTTGTGTCGTCTTTCGACTTTTGAACGACCAATGAGTTTTTACTTAGCCAAACACATATATTCCTTAGTTTGCCCCAAGTGTGAACGCTCATCGAAGAGGCTCACTAGTTATTTGTAATATTTGAAATGTGAAATAAGGACAAAAGGCTGATGCACAACAATTAAAAAAGAAAGATATATATAAGTAAATACGAATTGTAAACACACAAAAAAAGAAATTGGAAAAATAAATGAATATAGAAAATATTAAGTGAACATAATAAAAAGTTTGTCACGCACACCCAGACTTTGGCCATTTAAAAACATTTTCGTATTTTCCATTTTCCTGTTCGTCTATGAAGTCCTCTGGATATCAAAAAACTAAGACTTTCCATTAAATCTAGAGCTTGAACCATAATGAAACTCACAAAATAGTCGAGTTTGAAGTCGGACAAAATGGCAGAACTTCAGTCTCGGTAATAATCGATACTACATCTTTCACTAGTGGGAAAAATCGTGTGACCAACAGGACCACTTTTTATTGTAAAGGTACGAGTTTTATATTACGGCTTTTTAGAGAGGAAATCTCAGTATGTATATGACAAAGAATAATACTGAGTAGGGAAAAAACTGAGTTAACTGGTGTGGCAGAGAGTGGCAGATTATAGAGGGTTCTCATGGCATCTTGTGGGACAAAACAAAATACATATTCTCATTCAAAAACATTTCATTGTTTTCTGACCCACAATATGGTGATCATGAGAACCCTCTCTAGAAATTTCCAAGAATTTCAATCAAAAAGTTCTTTTACTACAGTATTTATTATTAATTAAACGAAGAATTCTTAATTTCGTGTAAAAAGAGATTCTGGTGCAAGAAGAGAATTTTTAGCAGGAATATCATGGAAAAGAAATGTTCAAGGTATTTAATTCAAAAACGTTTTATGTATTATTTATCATGAACAAACAAAGAATTCTTGATTTCGAATTATAAGAAAGAGATTCTGGTTTAAGGGCAGGATTGTTGACATTTGGATAATTTCAGGCGACAGTCATCTAACTCGTCTTTCATGGTTCATTATCAAATACACCCATAATAACAAAAGATGAAGAATGATGCTTCTTTACTCTATCCTAACAGAAAACGTCCCTAAAAATTAAGAAACACTAAGTCTTATGATGGAATAAAACATACCACACGCAAACAAGAAACATTTAGAGAATAATAACAATTATTAAATTGCCAGAGGGAAAAAAAAATCGACTAAATTATGCGACTTTTAGGTCACATAGGAGACAGAAAAGAGAAAAGTTATTGTTGTTGATATCTTGGGGTCATTTATGTGCGTTTAGTTTTAATTCAGTTTGTATTTTTTAGATTATTTTAAGGTCCACGGAACATTCTGGAGGTCTTATTATGTAAGTGGTAAGAGAATATGACATAACCCGAATGAAATATTGAAAAACTGAACAAATTTACTAATGCAATTCAAATGAGAGAAAAAAAGATGGAAGCATGCAAATTCAAATGGGAAGCAAATTGGGATTGAAATGTTATACTTGATTTCAAACGATTTCAAAGAGAAGTGGCAACTCTTTACCATTGCAAAAATACAGCGTTTTGCAAAAATTATGGCCGCTTTCAATATATATACATATATAGACATGAGTGAGATACTGGAAAATAAGCCATTCGTAAACATGATACGAAACTACATCCGGGAACCCAGTG
>WUAP02097775.1:0-33028 GCA_015163945.2 Stichodactyla helianthus
GGGAAACTCTTTATTCTTATTTTAAGATCAACGTTCTTAAAATAAGAATTTGTGGAAAAATCTACTTTTAGAGTGTTTGCCTTTCTTTTTTCTTCTACTCATGTATTATTGACTTCTAAATATCATACCAAACTGATTTTAAATGCTGGTTGTATACCTGTTGCTATAACGTTACAGCGTACATGTATAACACAAAATTTGCCTAGTTGTCTGTTATTAATCCATTGTTAGTGGTTTAAGCCTACAGAAATTGCGTAACAGCATTCTGTAACCTAAGCTATAAGCACATAGTACATGCTAGACCATTTTAACATTTCCATTATATAAGTTAGCCAATCAGGAGTAAGATCTACTGTCCTATGATATTATGCCAGTGGTTTGGCCTGACTTTGTGTCACCAAAATATCAACCAGGGCTCAACAAACTTGTCCTAATCATGCCATAGCCTGCATAGCAGCCCTAAAGGGAAGAGGTAATAGAGAGAGGAGGGAGGAAAGGCCTGCAATGGACCCCAAAGTTTTTCCAAACTTCCCCTAATGTGCCTCCAGGGCTTTTCTCTGGGTTCTCCAGTTTTCCTCTCTCCACAAAAATCAACATTCTAAATTCCAGTTGGGTGTTTCAGTGGATGAAGAGCCACTCCATGGAAATGCCACTGATAAATCCATTATCATCATCATCATTATTATTAGAGTTGCTGAAGCACCTGTTGTTGTTCGGCCTTGAGAAATAATCCAAACCTGCCATCTCTTCAAATCCAAAACACTCTCTAACGTTTGATTGAAATTGTCAACTATTTTATTCTGTCTCGTCATATCCACAACCTCAAACTAAACTGGTTTCTATCACATTTGACATATGATTGACATTTTATAGCTCTAGACCAATGGGAATTTTTTGTCTGTATGAGAATGAAGAATTTGAAAAAACTTGGGGTTCATTGCAGACATGCAATTAAACTTACCTGATTATGTATCTAGATGTCTGAGAGGGCTTGGGAAGATTTTCTTTAATGGGGTTGGGCACAGGTACATTTGCTATACTTTCTGTTGTGAGATGTATAGGTCTTTATCAAAGCACTTTTCAGGTGGCTATTTTTCCCTTTTATGTAATGGTGGAGGTTGTCTCTCTCTCTCTAACTACTGTATATGGGGCTGTGTCCCTGCATAGGGTACATGTATGATTTTTTTTGTATGTCTTGGTCTTAGAAAGGGTATACAATTTATGTGTTGTTTTTTTTTTTTAATGTCTTGAATTGGGCTTTCATTTATATTATGATGAAGGGGGGGTCAGCAAAATTTTGAGCCTTAGCTGCCAAACATTTCATAATCCTCCTCTGGGGAAAGTAAAAATTTCATAAAGTAAAAAACCTTGAACAGTGGTTTATGTAGGATGTAAATCTTGAATAGCAACATACTTTTCACTGTATTCATGTTTTATAGAGTATTTCAGTTGAATGTTTTGTGAGATCATGTTTCAGTTAGGAACACAGAGTAATGTATTTGAATTTATACTTAATATGTAATGTTTCTTTATGACTCATATAAAGCATTTTCTTTTGACTCATTTGCATCAACTTTGAGAGGCACAATAGTTTTCATGTACAGTAAAGGATAACAGGCTATTGTATTTCTGTAAAGTGCCTCTCAAAGTCAAGAATAAGAAACCAGTGAATAATTAAATCAACATTATATAATTTTGCAAGTTAGCATCTACTTTTAATGATTTATTCTAAACACACTGAAAGAAGAGTATTGACTGATCTTTTAAGTTGTGATGTATACCTGGGTCTAGTTTTTCACCAAATCCATTAAATTTCAGCTAAAAGTGTCATATCAATTCTTCAACTGTGACAATCAGAATCCTGTACAACAATTCCTAATTTGAAAAAAAAAGGAAAAGAAAAGTCTTTGCTTTTCATTTTGAACCCAGAAGTTACTTTTTTCCATATCAGTGGTATTACAATTAAAAGCTAATTATGTGTATTATTTTCTGACCAATCATAACAGTATGCAGATAAATTATATGGAAGTCAGTTTAGCAGCCAGTTGGATCCAAATGACTCAAGCGAAGATGATGACATAGAAGAGGCCATTGCCAAGGAAAAAGAAGACATGAAAACAGAAGTCAAAAGGTTTCAGTCTGTGAAAAGTGGAGCAAAAAATGTGATATTTATCAGAACTGGGCTTCCTGATGATGAAGACCCAGATTGCTTAGTGCATGAGATTTTATCGGATGTTCTTGAAAATGGATACCAAAAGACAAGGTACTATAAATAATATTTTACTCCCACTTGTCTGAACTGACAAATGGGAGCCAAATATTTGTGTGTGTGCCACTTGGGAAAAGGTGTACAATGATTAGTTATCCCACACCAGAGAAAATACAGCCAACTGGAATGCAGAAAAGCTAAATTGTACATTCATAGGTACTGAACTCTACTTCCTTCCCATCATGCATTTGTATTTTCTTTGGTGTGGAATAATTTGTAAAAAGCTCTTATGTACTACATAGAAAATACAAGTGATGTTCAGGCTATGCCACTGAAAAAGCATTATAGGAATAGTATATAATCTATGCACATTGCATTAATGGTTGTTGCTAGTTTGGTATTAATAATGACAATGTTTCCTCATTGAATCAAGATTTTCTATGCACCTTGCAATGATTGTTTATTTAATGAGGTGATTGATGTCTAGTGTTGGTATTTTATATAAAAATGATAATTATATGTACATGGTTCAGTGAAAAGAATGTCCAACACTCAAAGCTTACATTTGCTCAAACTGGGCATAAATTATATTCACACCTATCTTTTCTGGAAAATTATGTTCTATAATTTAATAGGATTGGCAGCACTTTTCACATTTAATATTAAATTTCTGGATATGATTGGATATGATGATGCAATAAAAAGTGAAATTATATAAATTTGTGATTTACAGGCATTGTCTGAGGTTTCTTCCTGTTGGTACTTGTTGCTATGCAAGAACAGAAGAGATAGAAAAGGCTGCAGAAAAATATTTTAAGCAATACTTTTTTTCTGAAGACACCAAGCCAATCAAGGTAATATATAGTTATTAAAAGACATTTCACAAGTTTTTACAACAGAATTTCTATTACATTTTGGGATTGAAAAAGGCAGCATGAGCAATGAAGTACAAATATTGAATATTTAATTATTAAGATAAATGATTTTCAATGCAACAATCATAATTCTTAACTTATTAAGCTTATAGTTAAAATTGTTAAGAAGTGTTTGAATATGGAACTTAGCAGTGGCATTTCAAATGTGAGTGGTTAAATGTTATCCATTGAATCTAATTGGAAAATTTAAAAAAATTGATCTGTTCAGTCAAGGGAGGATAACGAGAGAACCAAGAGCCTTCAAATCATAGGAGAGAACCAAGAGCCTTCAAATCATAGGAGAGAACCAAGGAGCAGCTGGAACTTCTCACATAATATGCTGAGATTAGGAACTGTTAACCACCCCTTGCAGCACGTTGGAATGCAGCTGAATTTGGAGGGCAAGACAATAGGATTCTGGTTCTCTGGAGTTGAGATTCTTTTGTCTTGCCCTCCAAATTCAGCTGCATTCTGATGTGCTGCAAGGGGCCTATTATTAATCAGAGGGGAGGATGGGTGAAAGATTGACATATTCCAGGACTATTTTTGTCAGGCACACTTTCATACATGGGATTTATTAAGTGACCCCCCCTCCCCCACCACCCAACTTACTGCAACCAGAAGTTTCAAACCGAGGCAAAGATTTTCAGAGCCCACTTCTTCTCATGCTTCACCACTCCAATAAATAATGGACAAACCCTTAAGAATAATCATGGTTTACAGATCATTTGGTAAGATATTTAAAGCTTCACACAGCAGTCTTAAGCTGGCGATACACACTGCAATTTTTTCTTGCACTGGCAATGCAATTTTAGATTTTTTTGCAGAGAAAAAAATGCAGCATCTGTCATCACTCTGTAACATTCATGTAATGTTCAAAATGCTGGTGAGAGAAAAGTTGAAATTTTTTAACTCTCTGCATCAAATTTTTTGTTGCGAGACATCATTGCTGGCATTGTTGCCAGACATGATACACTCGGCAATTTTGTTCTCACAACAAAATCTCTAAAATTGCATTGCCAGTGAGAGAAAAGATTGCTGCATGTATTGCTGGCTTTATGTAAAACTTTTATTATTTAATGTTATTGTTTTTAGTTTTGTGTGGTATACAAAGCAAGGAATAATGGCACAGTAAATCGTGAGGATATTATTGGTACCCTTGCACGTTTGGTGTTACATTCTGGGAAGGACCATGCAGTTAACCTCAAGTATCCAGATCTGACTATTTGTGTTGAGATAATCAGGGTAAGCCATGTGATGGAATTTAACTTTGATTCCATTTAAATTCCACATAAACTTCATGATGTGGTTTTTAAGAAAATTGAGAAATTAACAAATTGCATGGGGTGGGGATTTTTTGCAAGTTCATGATTTCATATATAGGTTTAGTACTGTAAGATTTTCCAGAATGCTGATAAACAATGCCAGAATATAATGCAAAAGTTCTTAGACATACATATGTTGTGTTTCAAATTGTGCCTTTTTGGTTCAATTTTTCCAAAGAGTTCATATTTTTAAACTGGTTTCAGATTTTCAAACTAGTTCATTTTTAGGCTGTTTCTCTGTTTCCTTTGTGTGTGGTGAGTAATTTTTTTCTAACTTGATCTTATTTTCTTCATGTAGAATATTTGCTGTCTTGCCATTGTGAAGGACTATCACAAACTGAAAAAGTATAACATTCAAGAAGTCCAAAATGCTGCTACACAGAAAGATTTGACTCCAAAAGACTTGCAAGGAATAAATAATACAAATAATAAAGGAAAAAATGATACTCTGGCACTGTGCAAAGATAATCACAGTGGGAATGGAGATGAACAAGAAGAAGGAAAAGAAATGGTTAAAGAAGAAGATGAAGTAGAAAGTAAACTAAATGAAGAGGAAAAACGAAAATTGGGACTAGAATCCAGAGAAGAAGAAAAAGCAACACCTGTGGAAATGCACTTGAACAAAACTGTTGAAACTGAAACAGAGGATGAGAAGCAAGAAGAACTGGAAAAAGGTTATCAAAGAAATAATATAGAAGATGAGGTAGAATCCAGAGTCAAGAAAAAAGATTAAAACCCACAGAACTGATGTAGAGTTGCAGGTAAAAATATTGAGGAATGACTAGTTTTAGGGCAATTTATAACAATTAATGGTTTAACTGTTATTTCAGAATGCTTGAAGTATTAAATATATCATAATCAATAATCACATGATTCCGTGGTGGATTAGGAGGGTGTTGGGGGAGTGCCCCCCACAAATACAAGAAAATCCCCTTCCACACTACTATTGCACCTTTCACTCACAAATACTTATAATGGGTGTAAATTCCCCTAAAGACAAGTAAATCCCATCTGCACTACTATTGTGCCCTTTTTGCTCAAAAGTGCATTGGGTGTATCTACGTGCCACTTTCACCAGTGTACCCTCCCCTAGAAAAATCTTGCATGAATCCCTGTGATTCCTATCATGTTGAAAAATTCAGGGAGCAAATGAAATTCAATGAAATAACTGTACATGTGGTACTACCAGTAACTGAGTGAATTTTCTAGTGAAAAGGTTGCCATAACTTCTATCTGCTATCTGAGTGGGTACAGGCATACTTAATCCACAGGAGACCAGAATTTTTTTCAATTATATTTAAGGTTTTTAACTAAACAATTTGGCCATCTCATGAAAACTAAACCTTATGTGATGGCTTTAGCATAGTTTTCACCTCAGCTCTCAAACCACACCATAAATTGTGTTCTTTTTCTAAGTAAATATGCTGGGGTGTGGTGGGTTGTGGAGAGGGGAGGGGTGGTACATTTTTCCTTTCCTCTGACAGTATTTTCCTCAGGTCAACTTTCAAAATAAGTTTATCTCAAATTATTTACATTTGTTTTTAAATCACCAACTCATCAAGAAACAACAAAATTTCAAAGTTCTTTATTCATCATATCTTTCCACACATTTTGTACACACTCTGTGATTATAAATGATATCCAAGCATTATATAACATACTAGAGTAGATTTAAATGGTAAAACTGTTAAAAATGTACGGTATGAACATGTCATGCTGCGATGGTGCTGTCTCGCAGCATTGTGATTGGATAAGCAGTAACCACTCTAACATTACATGTACCATACAGTCTCTCTTACTAAAGCTCCTCTAAATTTTGCTATAGTTCTGGTAATAATACACATACAGGATCACACTTTTGATACAAAAGAGGTAATAGATATCTCACACATTTAAAAACACATTAAACCTTAATGGTTATCTTACCATTTACTGGCTGCACCTGTACCTTAAGGGTCATTGCAGTATATACCTTCCACACTAAAAATATGCCTTTTTAATCAGGGTTGCAACTGGGGTCTTGATCACATTTCATGGACAATATTTATTTCTTTGTAATTCAATATATCACTTGATTTCCAAAAACAAGTTTTTTCTATCAGTTAAAATTTTTGACCATTTTACATGCTTAATTTAGTGTAGATCACGTCATGCATTTAACCCCTTTGCCATTTACAAGGTACACTGTAGTTAAGTTGATTCTACAAGTGGCCACACCATACTTCAGATGCCAGAGATCTCTCAACTCCAGTTTGCTAATTCTCTCAACTCTGCTTGGCTTACCAAATTGAGGCAGCAAGGTTAAGAGAAGCACCAGAGGAAGAGAGGCTCTTTAAACCTAGGTATAGTTATCATTTTTGGTCAATATTTTTGTCTTACTAAACTATTTAAGATTTAAAACTTAATACGCCTGATTTTAATCCTTCATTTCTTAATACTATATAATATATCAGAATTAATATTCTAAATCATAAACACATGATATAGCTATGTAGATTTTTATAGAATCAATCTTGAAATATCAGTGGTAGAAAGGCAATGCAGTTGGAAGTAAACAAGTTTTTGAAGTGGGAAATGGCTTGGTAAAATGGCATCTATCAGGGGTGGATCCAGGAATCAGAGAAAGGGGAGACAGAAAACTTCTGTGCTAGAGAAATCTGACATTTAGTGTGTGTGTGTGTGGGGGGGGTGGTGCAAAGAAAGGGTCAAAGCCAACCACATTAAAAATTATAAAGAGGTTTCTTATTGTTGCCATCTCATAAATCCCACTGGTCCAATAATTCAATAATCTTTTTTTTTTTTTTACACTAGAATTATATTAAGCCACATGTAGACCAAAACTATTTTGTTGAATCTTGTGAAATAGTCCTACAATAGGATACTGTTAGGCTTGGTTTCAGAAAATCAATTTTGAGGTACTATTTCTTTACTGAAGTTTATATTCAGTTACTGAGATATTCTTGGGTTCCAAGAAGAGTTTTCCAATTTGCATTCCAGAGTTAATGTTGATACAAAATTAAGCACCAATGGACTGTAACCATTGATTCAGAAATGTTTACTAGTAAATTTACTAATACTACAAAATAATTAATGCCTTTTGTTAGTAACTTGTAAACATTAGTTCACTTTAAAGTAAAGTGTAGTGAATAAAAATGGTCATATTGCTGATTAAATTTTGGATTAACATGCATTTCTAATATTCAATCTTAATTATAAGGTTCCTAGACACTAGACTCTTAAAAAAAAAACATTTCCTGTTTTGTGACCTATAGCTGGTCAACCCTAACTTTCTGTTTAGACTCCTGCTAATCATTAGTTTAATTATTAATTGCTCAGCCAGTGGTAAATTTGAATGATAGATGCCAAGACATTAAAATGCATAGCCACTGGAATCATGACAGAGGTAATTGTGTAGTTTATGGCCAGCTGACTTGTGTCGACCAACAGTCAGCCGACTGTTGCCCATTTATCAGCAGACTTTTGGTTGACACCTGACTGACACTTCATCAACAGATGGACTCCACTTTTTTCCATCTTTAATCTTTCATAATAAAGTGAAATACATTTGTGAGATACTGATGAAATGTTTAATATCTAGCATTCATCCAACAGATGGCCATCAAACAGCCAATGCACAGCTAACTGTCACCTGTTTGTCAGCTGACTGTTGCCCAACAGTCGGCCAATAGTTGGGAGACAGTTGGCTGACTGGTGGTTGACACATGTCAGCTGGTCATAAAGTACACAGTCTCCCATCACAGAAGCATTTTAATAGCTGTATGAACTTGAACTGAATGGTCATAGCATCAAACGTGCATTTATGATTTTCAAAATAATCAAAGTCCCATTCAAAAACTAGATCTTACTTAATTTATAGATATTAAATGATATAATTATTCAAATCACACATGATTTGCATTAACTTTTTTTAAGATAAATAGGCATTTAGAAAACCATTTCTTGAGATCATATAAAATACTATAATTAATTTTCAAAAATCACTTGATGCCACCCAAATTGTTTAAAAACTAAAGGAAATCCATTATTAAAATAATTAATACTGAACACATTACCTCTTAACTTCTAAAAATTACTCTCATTTTTTTATAAAATCATAATTATGTGCACTCCATTTCTTGCAAAATTCTTATTACAAACTAGTCAGTTATTTCACTCCTGGTTTGAGGACTTCTTTTTTGTTTGGTGCTCATTCCCTTGCAATGGAGAGTTATCCATAATTCTTTAAAGGATTTGTGTATGAGAGCTTAAAAAACTTATAAGGGGACTAAAACACCAGAATTGTTTTAGCAAGTGAAGACAGTAGCAGCAGGGGCAGATCCCAGAATTTTTTTGAGGGGGAGGGGGCACTATATGTTCAGGACTCCAGCACCAAAAATAGTAATAATAAAGAATAATATAGCCATAATTGACTGTAAATCACTCATCTCGAGGGGTGCACCCTCCACTGGGTCCACCCCTGAGTGGGAAGAAGGATTCATCCAATGGTGGTTCAACTGAAAGAGAACTAACAGCAAAGTTTCTGTAACTACAATCAGTTTTTTGCAATTGTTTTAGCAAGTGAAGACAGAATAGACCATATTCACTTGGGTGTATTTGTTTCCCAATACAGGTCATGTGTCATTCCTTTGGGTCTTTTTCATCTGTTTAATGGTAACACTTGAGAAGATACATTAATTTGGATAAATCTCAAACAAAGAACCATATTCCCAAGAAAAATTAGGAAAATATTACACCCAAGCAAAAAAGGTCTATTGGGAAGAATTCCAACAAAGAAAAAGTTTTCCAAACTACACAGTTTTTCTGAACTTGCTTGCACAGGAAGGATCCTAAAGATTATGGGCAACTCTGGAAAGTATCATCATGCAAAAAGTTGAGCTTTTTGCTGATGGTGGATGGCTTAATATGTTTTCACTTCAATCTGCCAACCACTTTCAGACTTTCTTTCACTTTTCTCTTCTCTTGCAAATTGCCATGTAATTCAAAATGTAAGATTTTCGCTGAGATAATGTGAGAGAAATTTCCAGGAAAACAGACCTAATCACCTTCAGTGTAATGTTTTCCCATTTCAGACCACGTCAGTCCCTTAAGAATACAATTCTTTGTTTGAGGCTCATCCGTATTAACATATCTTCTCAAGTGTTACAAAGAAACAAAGAATCGTGTTTTCAAGGGAATGACATGTGATTTGAAGTGGGTAAACATTACACCCAAGTTTATTTGGTCTGTTGCGCCCAAAAGACAGACCTAATGTTCATTCGACTAACATATATAATAAATAACACTCTATAATGATAATTGAAACTGCAAATACTCTATCTTAATATGGAAGTATTACTTTATCAACTTTGTCAAATTGTTTTTGTAACTCTTTGTACTCCATTCCATTATGAAAAATACCTTTACCCTTTGTACAACATGGGTGTAATGCATACCCTTGCCAACCATTTATCCATATAAGTGCCTGTCTGTGTGTTAATGGCTTTTTGCATTGGAGTTACTTTGTGCATTTTCTTTATCGTTATCTTGAAGCTCCTGAAAGTATGGATACTGCATGGCTTCATAAGCTGTTGGTCTGCTCTTAGAGTTAAACACCAGCATTTTCTATCCCATAAAACAAACATTTGAAAACATTGAGAAATACTTGGTACTACTTTATTTATAAGGTAGCATTTTAATAAAAACTAATAATATAGTTGAGGTAGGAGAGAAGATGGAGAGATACTTGAAAACAGAGCAGATTTCGTATAACTGCAAAAAGTAGCACAAACATGGTGGTGACACTGTTGAGGCATGGCAAGGTACTTCAAAATTCTAGAAACATCATCGGCATGGCAAGGCATGCTTTAACAGCACTGATGGTGCCACAAGCTTTACACAGTCATACAAAACCTGCTGTATGGGCTATCCCCTGTAAATGTAGAACACGCCCTCACCTTCATTAGATCAAGCCCTTCAGAACACATTTCTGGGATTAAATTTACAAGGGGTTCAGGCATGTAGGTTTGGAATGAAGACCATGGCAGGGAAACTCCTTGGGGCCAATCTGCTTGAGGTGGTAATCCTATTACACTAAAGAGACAGGAATGATGACATTAAAATTACTTGTAAACATGAAAAAATTATAACTCATGATCATGCCTTTATGGGCTTACACCATATAAAGTGGAAACCCTCTTCTCCTTTACTTTTCATCTCCTTAAAATTTTCCTTTAAAAGCAATGTTTTTTATATTATTGATACATTACATTAGCATGACCATGTTGGTGGCATTTAGAAAATATTCCTTGCTGTAATAAGATAAATACAGGATTGTCTTCAAATTTTCATGGAATTAGCAACAGGAAAAACCCTCCAGTAGACCATGCATTGCAAAGGGAAAGAGTTGATGGCACATTGTATATACAGCTACAAGAGAAGCCAGTAACAAAATGTTTAAAAACCAAATACTTATTCATCTCACATGACATCTATAGGTATCACCTCTATACTAAAACATCATTTCTTTACCTGAATATCTTGTCTAACTGATTCATCTCTGACTTTCCTTCAAACAAGGGAGCCCTGTTATACACCTCAGCCATTATACATGCCACACTCCATATATCCACTGCTGTGGCATAGCTAGACTGTAATAGGACCTCTGGTGCCCGATACCACAGTGTGACAACCTGAAAATCAATTAGAACAATATTTAGTTAATGGTAATAGCAGGGATTTATTTTATAATATTTATGATATCAACATATTGACCTCTGAAGCAACACTTTGGAGATGGTTCATGTTTGGGAGTCTTAATTATCTCTGGAATCATTATTAAAATGGCTGGTAACTTAATAGCTATTTAACAGTGTGGTTAAATAACAATAATTTGTTATTACAGACTGCATGATTATTATTCGTTTTACGCCTTGAAAGCCGAATGACTTTTTCAAATGATTTGCTCATGTTAAAGACAAGATGATCTTTTTATGATCTGCTTGTAGGTTGGAGAACTATGCACGCACTAGGCTGCATTTTTATAAAACATGCAATATTAAGATTAAAAGAAGAGGTTTTTGGCCACTGACAGTACAAGATGATAGCAAATGCCTAGCATTTTTCTGCCTTTGAGAACTGGCCCTTCTTCTATAGCAAGCCTTTAGTTGGGTCATCCTTAATATGTAATTGCAGCACATACAGATGTAGGATGCCATGTTAAACATTACTGGTCACCTATATTTGTGTACCGGTATGTACATACAAAAGCTATATTTAACAGGTCACAAATCTTAACTAACTTTCCTGCAGGTATGAAAACATTCATGTGAATATCTACTGCACACAAATGTCATAAATTTGCTAAATCTCAATTTCTTTTATAACAATTGAATTAATACAATAACAGGCAAACACATTAATGCTGTCTTAGAATAACTCTATATTTCACAATCTTGTAAAAGACAGAAAACTTTTACAAGCTTATATTATAAGTTTCAGCAACATTGTTTAACTCTGAAAACAAATAAAACTGTTGTATGTTTGTAAACACCAAATTTATTAAGTTTCCAAGTAAATTAGTTCTCTTGATGCAAAAAATATTAGCAATATCATGTCAAGGATATCTCATGTTTAATAATTGATTGACATGAAGGAAATTCTTACCACAGATGTCAGAGCCATGGCATCCTTGTATACTCTAGCCAGTCCAAAATCTGCAATCTTTATTTGTCCCTCTTTTGTAATAAGAATATTTTGGGGTTTCAGGTCGCGATGAACTATGCGATGTGTGTGAAGGAAATCTACCCCATTAAGAAGTTGGTAAGAGATATCCTGTCAACAAAGGGAAAACATTTCAAAACTTTTAATAATATTTTTGTTATTGGTTTATGTGGTTCTCGGAACATCTGTTTTTTTTAAAGTAAGGAACAAAATTGTACTTAGTGTTTTGTTAACCCCCCTCACAGAAGAAACATAACTACTGAGATCAAACTAAGTCCCAAGAAAAAATACAAGTACTGAAACTTTTAAATTGAAATGTTTTCTACTTCAAATATGCATTTGTTTATGCATGCTCAATTTTAGGAAAACAGCTAAAGCCCCACCCCTTGATATGTTGCAGCATAACAGCTGAATGCAATTTCTTCCTTGTTATGTCATGTTAAAAACGAACTAACTGCATTTGAAGGAAAGGGGATTCATCAGGATTTATAGATGTTCTAATTCTTGATGCTATATAGGGTGGATAAATAGCAGTTAAAAATTAGCATAAGAGTTATATAATCAAAAAGATGTCTACTTTTGTCTGCCATTTTATTTTTATACTTGAAAACTGAATTAACTTATGAAGTAATGAAAGCAAGAGCTTAATCAGCAAGCCAGTAAAATGCTGCAAAGAACAAAAAATGAATATACCTTTGCTTTCCATTCACTAATTCCTGGGGGTGGGCACTCATCTATGTATGCTGCAAGGTCTTGTTCTATGTGCTCAAATACCAAGTTAAGGTGTGTTTCCTTAAGTAAGACCATTGGTATATGGAAGATATCAAGAAGTCTGGAAAAGAAAAAGAAAATTATCTCAAGCAATCCCCTTAAACCTCATATGCATTAAGTTTTTACTTTATTTACATGAAAAAGTAGGTTTTGAGATAAAGAGCATAATTATCATTAAAAGCTTTGTATATTGTTTTGATCAAAATTCATGAATAATTATTACTTTATGATAAAAATAGCTGCCTAAATTATTAAGGTCAATGTGACAGATCTGAACATTAATTTTTTTATTTCAATTTTTCTTATTTATTGTTACACATATATCATAATTAGAACATACACACACATTCACATGTTGAAAGCAATCATTACACAAAGATATAACTACTTGAACAATTGTGAAAGCCTGCTTGCAGGATTCAATTCATTCAAAACAATGTTTGAAGATGATATAAGTTAGACACCAAGGTTTATTCCCTAGAAAATTGCATAAATTAACTTACAGGGTAATTTATAGAAAGAGAATTAATCTGTAACAAAATCTTTGTAGTGTAATCTCATCAAAACTTTAGAAACTTGAAACATAACATTGTTAGAAAATGTACTTAGTAATTTGGAAGAATTGCAATATTGCTCTAGCTTTAATAATTCAATTCATCTTAGGTCTAGCTGTACATGGCTTATTAATTGACATACTTGATGTCAGTTGAACAATAGTTTTTATTGTGCAGAACTCTTCAAGTGTAGCAAATTAAAATATTCAATTCATTCATTTGAGAAAATTAACTTTGATTTCTTTGGTACCTGTTTTTGTTCTTCCTTTACTAAAAAAAACATGTGCTCCTTAAAACTTAAATCATTATTACAGAGATCATCAATTTGAAGCTGTGCTAGTGGCACTATTATCTCATGGATGTTATCTCTGATACTCTAACCTTGAGACTGCTCAATGAAAGCCAATTCCAAAACAATACAGCACTGAACATGTACCTTCTTGGTGTGATATTTATCATGAAAAATATATCCTCTAAGAATACAGTCATAACTGATTCATTCTTGGCCAAACTGTAATGGATATGCCAAAATAGAGCTTGACATCAAAAAATATTTTACAATAAGTTTTGTAAACTTTCCATAGCACTCCACTGAGATTAGTAGATAATTATCAGTCATTGTGTTACATCATTCATTGAAACACACTTGAGAATGCACATGGATAATGAATAGAAAATGAATATTGGTCATTGATGTGGTGAAACTGTACTGTAGCTAGATAATGGTAAAATGTTTCACTATGGTTTAGGAATCTGCAAAGAACAGTTTGGATTACAATGAATGAGGAATGCAGTCACCAGACAACCTTTCTTAACCTCATCAGAAACTGTCAATTGTTAGCTTCCCTTTGTTAGTTCAAGAATTAAAAATACTTTGCCTAATTGTGAAAATACAAATAAAAGCTATGGTTAAGAAACTTGAGTTTGGATTCCTAATGTCATCGTAAGCAAGCTCATTAGCTTTCAAAAGCCTTGTGCTCCCTGCTCCATTTATCCTGAATCTTTTATCCTTTTGAAAACTCAGAATTCTAGTTGCTGGTCTTATTCAAATGGCTCTCTCCTAAGCCAATCCCAAACCACAGGAGACAAATGTTTTAGAAGTTTTATTGAGTCTTGAACTAGCTGAAAAGTATGCATTCTTAAAGCATGAACTCTTATCAAAATGTCAGATTATATTCACCAGCCTTGCACAACTTTGTCATAGTTGGCTGAATGAAGAGACTTTGATTGCCAATTAAGAATATTTATCTTAAAGAAGGCTAACCTATATTCAAATCGTTTCTTCATTTTTTAAGGAATATATTATTTTTATTGTTCAATGTGAACCATGCTTGTGTTGGTTAAGATTGCTAAGTGAAATATGATACCAAGATACCCTAAGACACAAAAATACACAAATTTGACTTGGTTAATCCTACCTCGGATTAAGTCAATAAACCTATTTTTGAGTAAAAACATATTTTACATAGCAGACTCCGGGAATTGTATTTAAAATATAAATCTTAAGGGATTTTGGTGTTGATTTTTAAAGAAAATCGCCCAAGAAATCTACGATCCTACTGGGGTTTAAATTACCCACCAAAAGCAAGCCAATCAAATTGGAGTATGGATTTGATTCTATTTCCGGTTTGTAGGGAGTGAATTTCACACACAAACTGGTCGACCGGAAATAATCAAATATCAAATGAGTTGAACTATTTTTTATCGTGTAAACGAAAAAAAAAATAAACATTTCAAAATATTTGGGTTGATAAAAGAAGTTGAATTTCCGGAGCAGTAATGGTTATTGTGCTATTCCTCTTGGGAATGATTCCATTCTTATACAAAGACCAATTTAATCTATGTTAGCAAACAGACCAAGCAAGTGTGGAAAATATTCTGAAAAAATTAACCCATCCTGAGCCCCATATGCACGCACCAATATACCTAAAAGCATACCTTAGTAGTTAAGTAATTGGTAGTTAAAATATCTAAATAATTCCGATGCGAGGGACAGTGTAGGGTGTACTGAGGAATGTGACACGAAATTCAACATTGTTTGACATGATAATGAACTTAGCCATTTGTGAAACTCACCAACAAGGCAGAAATTTTGCAATTTATTTTATTATCACAAATTTAACGATATTAACATGATTATGAACTAATCCAATACTGATCTAATTTTTGGCGTTTTAAAAATAAATTAAGACATATTCAAAGTTTTATTAGTGATTCTACGAGATCAGATTCCCTCAGGACTAGGACTTTGGAAAACGATATTTGCGAGTTCCGCTTATAGCAGCAAACCGCTCGTGTAATAGGACAGAATCTTGATAGAATGATTAATCGAAATAACGATCGTGCCAGTGACTTCCTTACCTTACTACATTTGGATGATTGCAGTGATCAATTTGTTTTAATAACGCGATCTCTCGGATAGTTGAGAGAGGTATGCCTTCTTCAGTATTGATGATTCGTACTCTCTTCAGTGCTACGAACTGACCGTCGTTCTGGAGATCTCTCGCCTTGTAGACCGTTCCAAACGCTCCGGTTCCAATCTCAGCCACTTCTTCGTAATTCTTGGCCATTGCAGAAGAATCGAGATCCGGCGCTGATGCCCACTTATCAATCCATGTTGAGCTTTTATTGGTGTGACAGAAAGGCAAACACGATTTTTTAATGGAATTTGACGGAGTTGTCGTGTTTGCCTAGTCTACACAGGGGCTCATACTGCACAATTCCTGCACTGTACTGCTCTGATCTGAAAAATACACAGATCATGCCTATAGAATGATCTAGCAACCTCGTGGCTCAGAATTAGATACACTGAATCAATGTCTTCCAGAAGAACAGTTTCAGATCGATCAAAAAAATTTATAAATCATCGATTATTTGGCTATGTAAATTGAGCAAATCAAATACCTGAAAACTATGCGCCACGTGAGTGGGTTTGGAGAAATTTCAGGATTTTTGGACGGTTTGGGCTCGATATCCGTGGTCCCTACTTCATACAAGCGGCATCGAATGAATGAAACCCTAAATTACTGAAAATACGACTTTGTCGATTTCAAGGCTTAATGCATCCACGTGTTCGGTGTGTTGTTATGCGTTTCCTGTGTGGGATCTGATTGGTTGCTGTGCGCGCATCGCTGACTGTATCGGTATGCAAGGCAGCCATTGGTCCAACCTATTTGCTGTGCATTATTTGATACCTC
The DNA here is from genome assembly GCA_015163945.2 of Stichodactyla helianthus. Taxonomy (NCBI): domain Eukaryota; kingdom Metazoa; phylum Cnidaria; class Anthozoa; order Actiniaria; family Stichodactylidae; genus Stichodactyla; species Stichodactyla helianthus. The sequence goes on from WUAP02097775.1 coordinate 16,690, forward strand.
TACGACCACCTAAGCTGCAATTCAAACCAAGACTGAAACACTTGGTACAAAACTTTTCTCTCCCTTTCGTGTTCCGGAGGATTTTCTCATTCATCCGATCAGATGTGAAAATGAAATCTTTCTGTTTCCGTGCAATGATCAATAAACCCCCGAGTGGTGTTTCATGATTCCGAGAACCCCGTTGCCATGGTAATCTTACAGGTATTCTGTGACATGATTCGTTTTCGTGGTACCGAAGCGTAAAAACTTTTTTTTGATTTCCAGCTGGCGTTTTGTGTTACGATGCAAACTAACACTCAATAACTAGAGGTGGAAGATTTAAAACGTCTGTTTTTGCTTCAACCTTGTTGTTTTATTTCATTTGAGAAGGAAAATGCTTTTGAAAACTTAAAGTAAAAATAATAATCATCATAAAAAATTGAGCACGTTTTCATTTACTTTTATCACTTTTACTTATTCAATAATACATGTATTATTTTCTGAAATATTCGTAAAAGTCCTCAGTTTTCTACGAACTTAAAGACCGGCGTGAGTGCAATTACTAGACGACCATTTCTCCGGGCTTTCTACCCTGTTTGAGTCCAGAAGAAGTCATGCTAAGAAACGAAACGAAAACTCAAAAGACAGCTCAAGGTACTTAAAACTAGTGTTTTTATGAAGAGTTGATTTTATGGCGCGTGCATGTGGCGAACTAAAAATAGCTAACAAACAAAACACATTAGGTGGTTGAAGGTAATCTGATAACGGACCCTGAAAGAAGCCCTGAAACCCGGCGCCTACCGCCTTCGATTAATCCAAATCCTGAAAAAAAAAACGGATAAGAAGAGTTTCACTATGGCTTGGGAACGTGCTATCGAAACACGACAAAACGAAAATGGAGAGCGCTCATCGAAATTCCTTTAAGCGCAGGAGAGATGTTTTCCTGTGTACTGTCAAAATAAAGTAATCTTTTAAGATTGATTGGATCCCACGCCCCGTGGCCACATGGACCAGGTAGTTGACCATTATAACTAATTGTAATGCAAGCAATGAATATTCCTTTTAAGACAAGGATTAATGGCTTTTGGCTTGTATCTTTGTCTGCCCGGCCCCTCCCCTGAAGGCTACTTTTGTACATTCTTAGTTCCTTTTATTCACGGACTCTGGAAAATATCTTGGAAAATAGCCGGCCGTCAATATGTTTCCCAGTGACCGTCTAGACGCCTAGACTGTCAAAGAGTGTTGCAATTTTAATTTCTCTAGTCTTTTTCTTCCACCTCTCTAAACATGAATCAAATCTTCAACCCCTTGAATCTAGTGTCTCACTTTCGCACTGCAAACCTCACCTCGCTGCGTAAAACTTTACGTAGCCCGCCCTCATTCTAGGCAAAAGTCCTTGAAATATATAGCAACCGTATACGAAATCATAATGATTACGACACCAGAAGAAACTCGTGGCTACAAAACTTGAAACTTATTGGCCTTGCAAACTTTAGAACAAAGCAATGTAAAATAGCTCTGTTTTTCTAACGGAATACTGCGAAGGAACTCTGAAGGAACTCTGAAGGTAAATTACCCAAATGGTACCCCCGGTATGTGGAATAATACTTAGTGAATAAATGACTAATGTTATTATTAGCAGGTAGCGTCATTAGCATCGACATTATATAACATTAGGAAATGAATAAAAGTTAGACGATTTTATTAGGCTCTAGAGGCGCAATATCTTGTATGTAGTAAAAAAAAAGCAAGTTCAAAGGTGTAGCTGTATCACTGCTAGTTTCGGTGAAAAACGTCTGCCTGGCCTCTGGATGGGATATGGATTTGCGAATCGTGGCAGCACGTGAGCTATTGTTTTTTGCGGAGCGCTTTTGAAACGGTAGTTACGTTTGATTACCTGTCGCTGTACTGAACACGAGTGAGACAACGACATATTGTGTCACGTGAGCAGATAACAACATCAACATAGAGCTGCTTTCGTATGAGTGGGAAACGTACGGTACTGACTTAAAGCACGTACACGGTACGCGATATGCTGTAACACTGAAATGGCTTTCCATTGCGATGTGAGTCATCCAATCACAACGCGTAATTAAGGTAAAGTACGGTACTGCTACGGTACGCCTACGTTTTTGTTGTATCGTTTTCCACTCATGCGAAATCCGCTCTAATACAACAGTAACTTAGTCAACACCTAACGACAAAGAAGACGCCAGAAGTGGACAGCAAAAACTGACTGATGGCACACAACATGAGCAAATACCAAACTAGAAACGTACTGCACCACGAGAAATTTTCTTGCAAGACGTGTGTAAGATTACTGACTGGCGGACAGACTTCGACATACATGCATACATGCGTACATGCGTACATACACACATAGACTTTATTTCATTTCGGATTTTTAGATAGCTCTTTACAGTGCTAGTATCTGCGTAAAAGATACTGCAGGATATAGAAGTCTATAGCATAGAAGTAGGCCAGTCAAATCTAAAAAAATTACTATTATACGTTAAGAGCTGTGGTTAAGTCCACAGGAATTGGGTGCATGAATGGAGATCTAAATCGCTTCTCAATGATACTGGTGGTCTTGAGAAGACCTTCGCGCTTTCCATGCATGCAATTTTAATTAACGCCATGGTCAAATTTCATCCTTATCAGCCGTGTTATTTTCAAGATAAGCCAGGAATAATCACGATTACTTTAGTTACTGCTTAAGTTTAATCTCAATAATAGTAAAAAATGTTTAGTTTTCCTGGTTTTTAAAATGGAATTACTGTTGCCTGTTACCTATCTGCTTTGTCTCCCATGGCGCACGCACAAGGCCTTCACAGAGCGTTTCCACCTTTTCCGGTCAGTTCATGCAGTGCTATAGAGTCCACACCTCGTCCAATGATTTCCATCCCACCTCTTCTCTTTCTTTCTCAACTGTGCGCCTCCAGGTGGTGTTTGGTCTTCTTCTTCTTCTGTTTGCTTCTGGCGAACAGTTCATTGCTATGTTGCAGTCGTTGTTTTGGCATGCCTTACTGACCTATCACCTTCCATCTACGACACTTCACTTCATCACTCAACGGCTTCATGTCGACTCTTTCTAGTAGCTCTTCTGTACTGACCTGGTCTTTCCATTGAGTTCGGAGGATTCTTCGTAGGCACCTGTTATGGAGCACATCAACTGCCTTGTCGTCTTCCTTCATTGTCAAATAGAAAAGAATTGCTGTAAAATGTAAAAGTAGAGGCTGAATGCTGCATGTTTCTACCGATTCAAACCCGACGACACACGAACTCTTATACTGTCCATCCCACCGACGTGGGCTCCTCCTTCGTGTACCAGAGTATGGATTATGCAATGCAATAGAAATAAAAGCTTACAAAAATAGAACAGTATCCAAACAATACCCTGCAATACAAAGAACCCTAACCAAGAATACAATAGTTTCTGGTACACGAAGAAGGAGCCATGATATAGGCTACTTAAAATGCATGAGAAATCAATGCTCAATGACCTCATTGGCTTTTTCATTAAACAACCCTTTGGTTCTTTACTTTTTTTGTTGGGAAAAAAAGAGGGAAGGAAAAAGCACTGTAAATTTTATAAATGCTAGTTTATTTTAAGTCGTATGGTGGAGTATTTACAATGCTTGTAGTGTTTTACTTAAATGTTCTTAGTTTTTGTGATCATGAAGGTTTTAGTGCATGTCCCCTATGAGTTGCTGAGGAAATGCCTTGTCTTTCATCAGCTCTTCACCAATGGCCCGGCTGATTTTTAACAACCACTTAATAAACTAAATTTGCATCATGTTAGCAAGAGAAGTTTTTACAGATGACAGGCCAAAGCCAAGAATTATCCGAGACTAATCATAGATCCACTCACACTATGGCTCCACCAATCAGGGCGTCACAGTTTTCCCAAAGGAATATGGCAGGTCCGACCAGCAACATCAGAAACCTCTTGATTTCAGGGAGATTTTTAGCTTTTATGGCGGATTCTTCAAATCTATTTCTAGGATGCATCACATCCATCCAAACCATATATAATTTTTAGCCAATTATCATGTTTTAATGCCGTAACCCGATAAAATGTTTTGGCTTGTCGGACGTGACATCAGTAACTATGGACCAGTGGAAATATTAATTAAAACAAAATATCAGTAGACACGGTCGTTCACCATCATGCTCCACAAGGTATGGCAGCATGGCACGTGACTGTGGTTGGGGGTTTATTGTCCTTCGGACATTCTTCTTCTGGTACTCTGCGACTTTCTCCATTGGTATCAATCCTCTTGCAAATCACGGTTAAAGTTTGAACACCTTTGCCGCATGTCGTAGAACACTGAAAAAATGACAAAAAAAATAATTACTTAGGTCCTTTGGACTATTAGTTGAATTGAAGGGGAGGAAGGAGGAAAAGTTATGGCTGATTTCCTCACCTTTCCATATATGATAAACAGACTTTGATTAGTTTTCCCGAGCTCTCTTCTAATTTACACGTCAACTTGGACCCTCCCCACCTCTCGTAAACCGGCAACAAAGGCCAAACACTTCATTTTCCCCTTTGGAACTGGTTTTGAACGTCATTCAATCATTCGAATTAGTTAAACTTTATCTTTTACATCTGTGTCACTTACGGATCCACTTTTAACCGTGATCCATTCCGCTGGGCACTCTTGTTGTCCACACTTCCTGACCATGGCAGGTTTAGGTCCCTCGCACCCAGACTCCTCCACTAACTCTTCTATGCCATTGGACTTTCTAATGCACGTGACCTCTCGTTGCTGCTGACCGAGAGAGCCGTCGTTGCATGTTTTACTGCAGTCGCCCCAGTTTCCTACGTCCCACCTGTTGGGAATGTGAAATGTGAAATATTCTTGAGTCAAATGATGGGGCGAGTATCTGAACAGCTCAAATAATAAGTGAAGTGATTGGCAGTAAAATAGCGGCCGCCATCTTGGACGTGCATATACAGAAATTCTTCTTACCTTGGCTTACACGGATGCGTGTTGCAGGACGTCTGTTCAATGCCAGGTATTTCCTTGTCGCGACAAAGTTCATGGGACACTGGTGACCCATTATCTTCTCTCACACAGGTTGACACCAGTAGCTTCTTTCCTGAAAACAATTAATATCAGTGTGGTTTATTAGTTGCCTCCTTTTTTACAATGACGGGCTACCTTTGGCATCTCCCCACAGGAATCCCATAGGCAAAATGTGATGGAGTCAACAGAATAGAAAACTGCGAGAATTTGATTCAATTTTATGAACTACTTTTATGGAGGGGTTTCCATTTGGGTGGTCTTAAACACTTCCGTCTAGTGAGAAATTCAATGATATTCCTATTCCACCACAAGAATAGAGGCCAAAAGTTCATTTGTTGCATGTTACCTACCCTAAAATCGTTCAAACGTGGGACGAAATTCTTAGGGAAAAAAGCTGAGCCTAGATAACCGAAATAGTTTATCTTTTATAACAAAAAGTTAAAGGATAAACCATGTTTATGTCAAAATTCAGACTTACCTCCACCGCATTCCACCGAGCATTTCTGTGTCATGGTCATCCATTTGTAGCCAGTGGCAGTGTCACCAGATATTCCACGCGATGGGATAGCCGGTGACATGGAATATTTGTACGAAACCTTATAGTTTCTATCCCAGTCTTCGACGTAATACTATAACAAGAATCAAGGAAATCAGAAAAATATCTTTATAGCTGCCCGCGAACTAATGCAGAGCCGGGCTCCCTCCATCAGGTCCAGTAGCTCTTGAACCTTGAAAGAGATCATGAGCATTTTTTTTTCAAATCTTTCAAATCATTTTCCAATAGACCTCTTTACTTTGGGAGCAATGTTTTCCCATTTCAGACCACGTGTCATTCTCTTGGGAATACGATTCTTTGTTCGAGGTTCATACGTATTAACGTGTCTTCTCGAGCGTCCTTGTTTTCCGAGAAACAAAGAAACAAAACCCAAGGGAATGACACGTGCTATGAAATGGGAAATATTGCACTCAAAGTAAAGAGGTCTATTTGAGCTGTGTGAGATCATCAGGGAAAAACAAAAAAGAAAAAAATCCCTTCGAAAAAGGGTGATTATTTTCACTATTAGCAGCTCAGTTTCAGCCAGTTTGTGTTACTAGATCTGAACGTGTTAGACTCCTTGAATCTGATTGGTTGACCTTGTCATTCTGCCTATAGCTGGTAACAATAACATCACTGATTCCTTGATCATTTATGCCCCTACCTCTAATATAACAGGTACGGTTAGCGGTCCTTTTGCCGTTATTGTTTCCTTCGCTTTCGTTTTAATAACGACAAATTTTGTCCCTGCTGCACTGTACTCGTATTTCTTATTCGACGTGAAGTATTCGTCAGTGATTGGTTCCTCGTCTTCAGTTATCAAAGCTGTAGATGATAACAGTAGCAGATTGGTAATGATCAGTTGTGATTGGTCACTTCAGAAGCACAGGGACCGCAAGAGATCAGACGTACTCGCCAGAGTTGCGTGCAGTTTTTTTGGAGGGTCGGTGCTGACCAAGAGGAACTTAGGCTCAGTCTACGAGAATTAGATATACTTACACAAGACATTCCTTGAACGTTTCAGTTCTTTGATTTCGATATTTCGAGCACCAGCGGGAATTTTTACAATGGTCTGATAATCATCTGCATTGAAATAAGAAAAGTGAAAGAATTAATGATCAGCAGGGTTTCTACTGACCTTGAAAAGTCAGGGAAATCTAGAGAATTTTCAAGGTCAGGGATTTGTCAGGGAATTTTGTATTTGGTCAAGGAAATTATAGAAATGTACCAAAAGTCAGGGGAAACTCAGGGAATTTTATTTTACCAGGAGAGAGAGAGCCCTGATCAGGAATAGGCTTTAACCACGCGGTGGCCATGCTGGTTGAAACAATACATTTCCCCCCCGTGGCCTCGCATTCAAACACTTCAGAACGAGCTCACGCGGGGGAGAACAAAAGTTTTCATTCTCTTGGGAATAAACATGGCTGCCGTGTAATTAAAACCCATTATACCAAAAATATAAGCTTCCAAGAATAGTCGTTAGCCAGAGGAATTGTCTCAAGAAATTCATTAATAAGTTTTAAGTTTTGGGGGAAATAAAAACTCATTAAGCAACGGCAAGAGTGGTCGGTAGTAACTAGAGATTTTGTGTTTAATATGGTTAGGGACCGTTCATTATTTATCCGGGGGGGGCTGGCAAGATTCATCTACCCCTAACCCTAAACATCACGACCCCTCCCCCCTAAAGACTAAAGGCAGTCATTCTCTCTTTTTATGCATATCATTATTGTGATCCCGTCATTAATTTTTAATGCCCCCCTTATTCTTGTCAGTCCCCCCTGGCATAAATAATGAATGGTCCCTTAGCAAACCTTTAGAAAGCGACCACTGCATTAAGCGGCCGGTAAACGAGAGGGGAGACAATCGATATTTTTGTAAATTTATGAGGAACCAGTCACCTCATGCATTACGAACAAGAATGATTGGTAACCACATTTTTTCGAGTAAAATTTTCAACTGATTTGCTTACATCCATCTGGGTCAGGATATTGGTTGTATACTTTTGCTATGGTGTTATCAGTACAAGTAGAACCATCTCCCTTACAAACACCACATCTGTCCTTCTTTGCTGTTGATCCAAGGATGTTATCACAACCAACCACCTGTGCAAGACTGGGATGAATTATAACTATATGTTTTCTTTCATGTATCAATGTATATTTTATTTACGGGCACTCCTGCTGTGTTTCCTCGGTGTCCAGCTCGTTTCTCGTTTTTTCATTCATGCGACCCATAAAGTACTTTGTTTTGGCACTTTTGCATCAAGTTTGAGGGGCACTTTGCATGAACACAATAGTTTTCGTCGACTACGTTTATTATTTAATCCACGCATTTATCATCCATCCATCCACCCACCCACCCATTACTAATCAACTCAGACTAACTATCCATGCACCTTACCTTACATACACCTTCAATACACACACCATTTGGTCCATCACCGTTACATTTTGTACCGTCCTTCACTTTACCAAAGTTATAGAATGTTACTTCACTGTAACTCATGGGAGCCTCACACACCAATGAACATCGTTCTCTTTCTGAAAGATTAAAAGTGCGTTAATACTAGATAGTAATCATGATTGCACGACTGCTTATGCTGCGTGACCAAGATCAATTAAGGAAGACCAGAATACTGACTGCTATCATGACCGTGCTAAGCATTCTATGCCTTCCGTACCAAAATATTTCCGATAACTGATTACATATTCTTGAGTGATTGTTACGCGTATATAGTCGAGGGTTAACTATGTAACCCCAGCCACAAGCATCAATGGTATGCGATACATGGCCTTATCAAGGTCAGAAACTGCTTGGAGACTGTGTGTGAAAGCGTAAACTATTGACCCGGGACTATTGACTAGACTATAGATTCCGTTCTTAGACTGTTCCACTCCAAGTGATAATTATAGAAATTACAAGAATATTGTGGCGAGAACCACTTACTACTCCATCTCTATGCTCTGTATTGAACCTTTTTACTTTGAATGACAGAACTATAAAAAAGATCTCGCTTCTTCCCAGAAGACCTTATAATTAAACTCGGTTTGTCAGTCTGTTTATCATAGGGCTGCTGGCTCCCTATGGTCAGTATCCTCATTATCTGTCACCCACTTACTTGATACTGGTGTTTTTGGGTTGTAGACCCAGCGATACTTAATGCCACCCTCAAACTCCATCCTACGCTTTCTCTTGCACTCAACCATTCGCGTATCAGGAACACTTGACGGACATTTCTGTGATTAACATTGATAATAAAAACTGGCTAATGAAGTCTCGTTGAGCTCACTCTTGTATGTAAAAGGCTTGGGCGTAATATATCGGAGGATGGGGGTTATATTTTTGTTCATTACCTGATTAATGCAGTATTGAAACTCTTTTGAATTTCCTTGACACAGTTTTCCTCCGTTCTTGGGTCTGTCGAAAATAGAATAATAGAAAAGATTAAAAAGGAAAGAATGAAAGAAAGGAAAAAGGAATTAAACAATGCATGCGCGCAAAAATGAGTTTTTAAATATTTCCTAAAACGAGAACTCTCTTTCTGCTGAAACTGCATTCCTTTATTGCGTCACTGTATTCATTTCTTTAGCTACTTCCCTCCTCCTACCATTCTGTTCCATTCCAAGACGTGCGCTTTATAGCCTTATAAAACACTTTTTCCATGTTCTATGTAAGAGTTAATTGCCGAGAACGGAGGCAATAAGCCATATACATCCCGAGGGCCGTAGGCGTCAGGGTTTGCTTAAAGGCTCTGGCTGGTATTGGGCTTGCTTACTAAGCAATTCCAATTCCGTTAATTCCATCTTCAGCCACCCAGATCGTAACAGTTCTTGTTAGTTATAGAACTCATGTTTTGTTGATAAGTTCTATAACTAACAAGAAACTTTATATAAAGAGTCATCTTCATTAGTTCTTTATATAAAGAATAAAAATGAGGAAGACTTTACCGGGTTTAAAGCCTCATGCATGTGACTGATTTGAAGCTTTTGATAGGCTCAAATGCTCAATAATTATTCATGAGCGTTTTAAGGTCTTACATCACACGGTCATGAGCCAATCAGAGCGCGCGTTATATCGTAGTTATTTTATAAAATATTTTGTCAAAAATGAAGATACTTCACATACGGTGGATTGTTGCATTGACGAGTTCTGGTCCTGACCCCTCCCCCACAGGATTGTGTACATCGTCCCCATGACGACCACTTGGAGAATCCTCCGTCCACAGCCTTTGGTCCTTCTTTGCCCATCGGCACGCAGGCTCCTCTTCTGCACCACTAAAAATTATTATCATTTATCGACAATTGATTTAACATCTTGCATTTGTTCGTAGCCAGGGGGTGCATGGAGTTGGACAGTCAATAAGTACATTTCGATAGTTTGGTCTCGATCCACTTTGGCCTCAGTTGCACCCCCCCAAAAAAAATCATTGGCCTTGCACCCCCTCCCCCCACAAAAATCCTGGCTACGGGCTTGCATAAGATATCGTAATAAAGTTTATCAAAGGGTGAGGATCCAAAGTTTCATTTCCAAGTTTGGGATTCATTTTCGTGAATTTAATGCTCCTCTCACAGCTTCCTGCGTGCTTCTGTAGCTCAATGGACGAACGCTGGTGTTTAGGTTTATTAAATTCACTTACTAATTATTCCTTACCTTTCTTTTTCCGCAAGATGATCCTTCAGCGGCAGGCTCGTTGATCGTAGTACAGCCATCACCCTTTTCACACCACAGCTGATAACACGTGATCTGTAGTAACCAATCAGGTAAGAGAAAGTTAAGAATGGTTTTTTCTCTGGAGCAGATGCAAATGGCGAAGGGGGAGGAAGACTTGAAACTCACAAATAACACAAAGCATGAAGCAAAACAATGGCATTGGCTGCATGAACTAACCAACAAACCCGATTGGGATATTTTGGTTAAGTGATCGCACACAAATATGTATCGAGACATCGGGGAAACAAAATGATAATTACAGTACGACAACTTTAACTTTTTTTCTTTCTTTCTTTCTTTCTTTCTCTCTCTGATCAACCAAGTCTTAAACAAAAGACTCTAAGCTTATAGCTAATCAACGTCGTAATTAGCCAATGAGTTTTGAATCCTGCTAGTGAGTGACGCGTTTGCTTGGAAATGGAACAAGAGTCCGCCAATTTTCTATTTCACTCCCGGAAACAGTAAAATTAGTAAGGTTAAAGTTCTACAATAGGCCATTCGCACGAACAGGTCACGTGACTGTCACAACCCCCTTAAATCGACCACTACTGTCAAAATGAACTCCAGAAATGAAAAGAACATCTCGATATTCGTAAGAAGGTGAACTTTCAATTCAAAATGTTTGACACAGGAGAAATGGCAAGAAATATAAAATCGAAAATTATATGTATATATATATAGGATGTGTATACATAGAGAATATTACACGGCACCGCGAAGACATGAAGTTTATCTTCGAGTGGTGAAAACAATATTTCACGAGTGAGCGCAGCGAACGAGTGACATATTGTTTTCAACACGAGAAGATAAACTTCATATCTTCAAGACACCGTGTAATTTTCTTTTTATTATATAGACACAGAAAATCTTTCCTTGCTGTCGGCGATAATCCGAACAACACGCCATCCTCTGAAACTCTGCAAAACTCACCGTTACTCGGATGGCACTTTGAGCTGATTCTACTTGATTTTCCCTCTCTCTTCTTCACTTAGAAGCTACTAGTTGCATGTCTTTACATTACAGAAAGTTTTCTCTTTCATACCTTCGATTTTTGAACGGTTTTTTGTATTATTCAAAGAGTTTTTTCGCTCGACATTTTTCAACCTGCTTGTTTGGCAGCTTTGCAAAACTGAGCGCGTGAACAGACGGAAATGACGTCATCGATATCTTCACTAGTGAGGATATGGAAAATATGTCACTGGGTTCCCGGATGTAGTTTCGTATCATGTTTACGAATGGCTTATTTTCTAGTATCTCACTCGTGTCTATATAATAAATAGGAAAATGTGCTGGACAGCAAACTCGTGCAGTCCAGTTCATTTTTCCATACACACTCTTAGAAAACGTTCAATTTTATATTTCCTGCCATTTCCTCTGTCGTAAACATTTTGAACTTACTAATATTGAGATGCTCTTTTCATTTCTGGAGTTGATTTTGACAGTAGTGGTCGATTTAAGGGAGTTGTGGTCACGTGACCTGTTCATGCAAATGGCCTATTACAAGGATAAGCAAATCTGATTGGCTCTCTTTTGTTTGTAGACTTGGTTTGTGATTGGACAAAAAGGTAGCCCCGCTTGAAGTAGTCGCACTGTGAAATACCAAGAAAAATACATTAGACCCCCACAACACCAATATTGCATGACACGCATAATTATTGAATACATACAGGTCCTGTTTTATCGCGCTGTGTACAAACTCCTGTGGATCCTTTGATCATTCTTCGACACTGATCATCCAGAGAGTAGTCCTGGCCTGCAAGAGTCTTAGGTAAGGTCACGGATCTCCCCGGTTTGTCGTTCAAACACCCAGACGTGTAACCTCTAAAACACATCCAAATATATATTTTGTCAGTTTATCTAAGATTTTGACAACCGCTTAAACTCTTTACACCAATCCTAAACTACGCGTCAAAACAAAAGAGTTCTCTTCTCTTGAGAATCGAAAATTCTTCTCGCCCGCAATTTAAGGTGCTGTTACACTAAGCAATTTTCCTTACAACTCATCTCGCAATTCTGTTGCCGCAATCGTTGCGAGAAAACTCAGAGATACTATTGGTATGTTACACTAGGCAATGTCTCGTGCAACTTGTGCAAAAAAAATTGCGAGACAAGTTGCAAGGAAAATTGCCTAGTGTAACAGCACCTTTAAATTTTCCCCCGCATTGTTTTGACCCCGAGGTAGGGATTTAGGGAGGTCACGTGCAAGGGGTCTACAGACCTCTTTACCAAAGGGTTGAGTATTTTCTCGACAGTTACTAGCGAAAAAGTAATAATATTCAAGGAAGTGAAACAAGGTTTTTAATGAGGAAAAATTGACGCCCTCAGAAAACTACCAGAGCAAAATTGAAAGTGACTCTACCTGAGAAATTTAGTGATATATGTAGAACTGCAGGATGACCATTCAAAGGCTGTTGGTTTCCCACTTGCTTTCGTAGCCATGATATTCACACCATTAGCACAGCCGTTCCCTTCACTGTCGTGTTCAGCGCCAAGGCTGTTGCAAAGCAACCAAAAGACCAGCAATTAATGAGAAAATAGTACCGAAAGGAATTTTCCATTAGCACACCATCCCTTAGAGGACGAGAGTTATTCATCTCTGGTGAAAAAGCTCGCATTAACATTCAAAATTAGGGACTTAGTTGTCAGTTTGAATAGCTTCATCATACTTACTTATGGCCAGTTTCATGAGCTATCGTGAATGCTGTGCCTAGACCTGTGTCTTTATTTAGTGTGCAACTTGTATCGGTACCGCACATTCCTGCCAGATCGGCAAGACCTGAATAAGATATTAAAACCAATATTAGAATGGCGCCCAAAACGAGGGATGGGAAATGGATATATTTTAATCTGTACGGGGTACTAAACTTCTCCGTCCCTTCTCCTCTGCGATCAAATTACTCACCCAATAAAGATTTACATCTGGGGCTGGTAGCATCAGCTGTATTGCTGCAAAATGACACCCTGGAAAATTAAAGAAAAGAATTGATCGCAGGATTAGATTTACTATAGGTGGGCTGATGGATGAATGGATGGATGTAATGTAACGGACGGACGGACGGACGGACGAACGGACGGACTGATGGATGGATGGATGAATGGGAATAGATGAGTGAATGGATGGACAGACTGACAAAAGCAGTCGTACATTCATATTAACGCAATGACAACTAATATTTAAACTCTCGCTTTTAATCTTTCAGAAAGAGAACGATGTTCATTGGTGTGTGAGGCTCCCATGAGTTACAGTGAAGTAACATTCTATAACTTTGGTAAAGTGAAGGACGGTACAAAATGTAACGGTGATGGACCAAATGGTGTGTGTATTGAAGGTGTATGTAAGGTAAGGTGCATGGATAGTTACAGTCTGAGTTGATTAGTAATGGATGGATGAATGGAATGATGGGTGGGAAGGGATGGGATACATGGGATGGGATGGATAGATGGATGGGTAAGATGGGATAGGATGCATGGGATGGGTAAGATGGGATAGGATGGATAGATGGATGGGTAAGATGGGATGGGATGGATAGATGGATGGGTAAGATGGGATAGGATGGATAGATGGATGGGTAAGTGGGATAGGATGGATAGATGGATGGGTAAGATGGGATAGGATACATGGGATGGAATGGATAGATGGATGGGTAAGATGGGATAGGATGCATGGGATGGGATAGATGGAATACAGTTATTGATTAGAAATTTTTCACACATTTATTTATACCTTGAGATAAGAGTAGCATGATCAAAGTGGTCTGGGTTCGTATCGTCACCTCGGTTTTCTCTGCTTGTCCACCGACAAAATCTCGACAATGTCCTAGTGGCATGAGAGTTTATCACTAAACCAGGCTAAAAAAAATCCAAAATCAAACGTTATTCGGCTTTTAATTTTTTTTTTTTTCGAGATACATCTTTTAAAAGTGTATTTTCAAGTGCTCCTTGAGATAGCCATGTTAATTTTTCTGAAATTATTTCAACAAAGAAAATTAGTTGGCTGCCGTATTTCGATTCGGTCTATGATCACCCAAAATGCGTTCTCTCTGACTTTGAGTTTGATATCAATGAACCTTCCCCGAATTCGCTTATATGACCGAGAAACAATGCTTTCATATCGAAGTTGTGGTAAAACATGCATGCATTTATTTGCATTTTGCGTTAAAAGACAATTCAGTTTACCTCGTCTGTCTCCAGGATTTGTAGTTTGTTTAGAACATACTTGATATTAGCGCCAATAGTACTGTCAGCTAACAGACCATGGACCTGGAAAACCGACAGAAAACCTAAATATATGAATGACACTATCATACATGACAATTATGTAACATTTAAATTCGAGCATTGTGATTGGATGGTGCGCGTCTCCGTTCTTTTTGATTGGTTGGACATGGAAGCCATTTAAGAGCTGTCACGTGAGTATTGAGGGTTTAGGCAGCCTTTAAAGAGAGCGGTAAGAGGGGAGTTGAGTTAAAGGCTGTACGAGTTTACGAACTAAAAGTCATAGACTGGAAGCGATGTTGGCGTTACAACGAAAAGATCTATGACACATCCACCAAATCCACCTCAGTCAGTTCTGGTCAGCTGTATTTCGTGAAAGCTCTACGCGCACGCGCACGTCTATCTTTACTTACCATATTGAGAAGTGTTGGGATGTAAATCTTGAGTTGATCAACGCCATGGAATTGAGTCATTTTCCTGTCTGCTACAACTAGAGCTTCAATGATGTATTGCTTATTGTACAGATTAGAATCAGAAGCAACGTAGGTCTCGGGGAAAACTGTATCTTTCTTCAAGGCTTCACTCGGTGCTGTAAGATGAAAATATGATACAAAAAGACATTCGTACCACGTGAATTTGCTTTGCGCTTATTGGTTGAGCATCCTCATTAAAGCAGTCAAAACTGTACCATTTATTCCGGTAATCGTTCCATTTTTTGGCATTTTTGAAGGCCAGCAATCAATGTTACCTAGTCGTCTGACCCGAGACAACTGCCCTAGAGGTATTTAATTGCCACGCAGCTTTAGTAAGCTGGTGAAGTTGGACTAGTGTTTGTTGTTCAGCGTCGGAGAAAAAGGTAGAAGAAGGCGCGTCAATTGTAGTCTTCTTGGCCGGCACATACGAAACTAACAGTAATATAGAATCACTGGCTTTCCTCTCATAATGCGGCAGGTGCGGGTACCGTCATGGTTACAGTACGGTACGGCTGGAACTTTTTTTTTAGATTTGAACAGACCTTTTCAAACTGTCGTTACCTTTGACTCCGCACCACGTCTCTGCTCTTTTGTTGACGCCCAGTTTTTGGATCATTGCTTCGGCGTTTCTGTTGGAAAGTCTGTACACCACGTGAGCACGTTTGCTATTCTGGTTGATATTCAGTCTCTTTGGTAGAGGGTTAACCATGAGAATTTCTCTCTTGGTACGAATCATGCCAGTCTGTGGAGGAAGGAAAACAATGCTTGGTCAGTCAGCTAGTAGGCCTTTTCTCTTCCATCGTGCACGCTCACCCACACGCCCACAAAAGCGGCTACAAAGAAATGAGGAGAAAGGAAATGGATGAATAACTGGAGATTGGTAGCTGCCGGAGGTGATTTCAAGATGGTTGGGACAGTATAGAGGGATGGATAATGGATAGAAGAATGGATTGGCACAGACAATTGCACCCTCTTTCTGCTTCAAATTAGTGAACGCCTCATAGTTACATTAATTTGCCTTTCTCGAATCGAGCGGAGGAATTGTTTCCAGTCGAGTTCGCAAAGCATCGAGGGATTGTTTGGGAAGGACACGAAAAGTATGACGTCTGCACCAAATTCAAAGTGTTTAAACGTGTCCGAAGAAAGAGGACATTCCAGGAGTAAAAATTCCTAGAGAAGCAATAGAACAGTGTATTCACCGCTTTCACATCCCCATAATGCTTTGCTATTTTGGGGGGGAGGGGAGGGGGCAACTGGAAAGAAAATTGTCTGAAAATTCAAAACTTTTCACACAGATATTGAGTATATTTGCTATCATCATTGAAAAATAGAGTATCAGTTTAATCAGAGTTAATTCCACACGCACAGGAGAATGAAAAGTTTGGTGTTACAGA
>WUAP02097776.1:0-16659 GCA_015163945.2 Stichodactyla helianthus
AGGAGGAAGAGGAGGAGGAAGAGGAGGAGGAGGAGGAGGAGGAGGAGGAAGAGGAGGAGGAGGAGGAGGAAGAGAAGGAGGAAGAGGAGGAGGAGGAGGAAGAGAAGGAGGAAGAGGAGGAGGAAGAGGAGGAGGAAGAGAAGGAGGAAGAGAAGGAGGAGGAGGAGGAGGAAGAGGAGGAGGAGGAAGAGAAGGAGGAGGAGGAGGAGGAAAAGGAGGAAGAGGAGAGGGAAACTGCAGATAAAACCTTGAAGCACAAGGGATAACAAACCAACATACAACATTATTTACACAACGAGCCCTGGAATCAATTAATTGCTAAAGAAGCTTAAGTTACACTTGGCTTTGCCTCATACATGTACACTTCCCTCTTGCTTAGCGCCACACATGCATCCATACATGTATCTCAATGTTCAGTATTGACCATTTCTTTGCCTACCTGTTGTCCTGAAGCTTGCTCCCCTGACTGACCATTACCAGCATTTTGTGTACTTGCTAATAAATCCATTAAAGTCTGTACAATCTGCCCTGTTGAGTCCATGGGATTGGCACTGTTTTCTTGAGTGTTTGTTCCAGTGCTTGATGTTGCTCCTGTAAGATATCAATCAATTTTTTTTTTTTTTTCCACACTTCCTAGAACAACATCAGGGTTCCCACTCATCTGGAAAGTAAAATTCCATGACTTTTCCCTGACTTTTCCCTATCCAAAAACCATTTTTCAATGACCAAGATGCACATTTTGTTAGTCCTTTTAATAAAAAAAACACATTAACATGGTCCATATATAGGGTAACAAAAACATAATATCTGTTGTTTCTTATACTGTTTTTAGTGTCTTCTCTTGGCGATCAATATTGTGTGTTCTTCCTTGTTAATTCTGTATGCTGTCATGTAATATTTTGTGTGTAAATGGAATGAAGTCCTAAGTCCTATAAAGAATTATATAATAGGAAGCCTTTATGAAGCTTCATTTAGGAGTCACCCATGAAATTACATAATTGTCACCAAATTCAAAACGAATTTGAGGATAATGATAAAAATTCCCTGACTTTTCACTGACTTTTAGAAAAAACTGTAAAATTCCCTGACCAAATACAGAATTCCCTGACAATTCCCTGACCTTGAAAAAATCTAAATTCCCTGACTTTTCCCTGACTGTGGGAACCCTGAACACGTAGGTGCCCCTCAGGTGAAGATTAAATTGGTGGTAAATTCAGAGGTAAATGCATTAATTTTTATATAAGCTGGTTTCTCATGACCATAACTTAGCACTTCATTTTGGCTCATTTGCATCAGATTTGAGGGGCACTTTGCATGAACACAATAGCTTTCATGTGCAGTGAAGGATAACAAGCTATTGTATTTATGCAATATGCCCTCAAAGTCATGAATAAGGAACCACTTCATATCATCTCTTATTGATAATAATCAATTAATAATTATAATTTATTACCTTGTGAAGATGCTGAACCAGCTCTAGTACTACCCTGAATCATTGAAGCAATCATATCAGAGAAAGACTGTGCAAACCCTTGGTCCTGTGTTGAATCTCTACTTGCTTGGGGTTCCTGTGTTGTCTCTTGTTCCTGGGTTGCCTGTGGTTGATGAGCCCTGGGTCCAAAATGAAACGACTCGCAAGGAACTAGCGGATCCTGGTGATTGGAATTCAAAGGCAGTGACCCCAAACCAATTCTTGGAATTACACGAGATGTTCCTGTGGTACCAGAGTTCTGAGTCTGTGTCTGTGTGTCTCCCTGACTGCGTCCATGAGAAGGCGTGGTAGTAGATGTCCTGGACGTCTCACTGTGTGACGTCACTGGTTGGCCAGTGTTAGAGAACAATGCAACAATATCATCCATTACAATCCTCACTCCGTCTCCTCCACTTGTAGTCACATGTGCACCACTAGATGAAGTCGTCGAAGTTCCACTACTAGCAGATGTTCTTTGGTTGCCATTGGTTCCCTGGTCACCATGACTACCACTTCCACCAAAATTAAACATGAACCCTGGTGATTGGTTAGTGTGAGCACTGGCTCCAGATATGGTGGGGTTGTTATGGTTACCACCCTGCGACCGTGGTATTGAGCTAGTGATGACTGAAGTGAAGGCAATGGCTGGGACAATGTGCACCCTGCTACCAGACCCACCTGTGCTAGCTGTCCCCTGAGGAAAGAAAACATTTTTTCCATTACTTACTAGTAACCTTTTTATTTCAGCCCTCAGACTGAAATGTTACTGTATTGGGTTTGCCAACCCATGTTTGCTGTACCCGTTAATTAGCTGTCATTATATTTCCTCACATCAAATCATATCTGCCAAATAACATACTTTAGTAGGAGGGAGGAACTTTGAAGTTTGATGCCACAACAAAATGTTGCCTCAGCATGTTCACAGGAAGACCGTGCACAGATAGCCAGTGTTGCATCGGAACAAAATGTTTGTTCAACAAGCAGACTACACACAGACAACTTTCTACTTTTTCTGCAGGCTACTATACATTCTCGACCATACAGGCAAGAAATTGTCAATGTTTTGAAGCAATATAGAGCAGCTTGCCACATAATCAAGCCTTTAAGAGTCCAAAGTATGGTGTTATTACTGGAATTCTTAACTTAATTTTTATTGAGGGATAGCTTCAACCACCTGTGGATTTACCTGCTGACTTTGTTGGGATCCAGGATTCTGCATTCCTGGAAAGAGAGTAGATAACAAGGGACTTGCCCCAACATGACCCGAGAGAGGAGGTAAAACATTAAGATGTCTTGGTTCAGGAGATCTGAAGTTGAATGTGAGGTCAGACAGAGCATGATATGCATGACTCAGGTTGTGCAGTGTCTCAGCAATTCTATCAGGGAGACTGTCATCAGAGGGTAGTAAATTCTAGGAATAAAAGATGTGCATGTTACTATACTGTAATGATGACAATGGTGGTAATGATGACTGACATTGATTACTGATGACGGTGATGATGATGACTGATGGTGATAATAATAATAATAATCTTTATTTAATGAGGGTAACATAATTAACCTACAGTACAGTTATCTAACTTATGGCCCTCAAAGAAAAAAGATAAGAAATAAGTAAATACAATAGATAAATAAATGAACAAAAGAAAATAACATGTTACAATATTTAAATACTTGAATACACCAGAAGTCCACCATCACTCCAAGATGGGTGCAGATTTGTAATTCAGATATGCCTAAGATGACATTTGGTTTCCCATTTCATTGTTTTGAAAAGTTCTGTAATAGGATCTTGATTTCATCCAGCTTGTTAGTTAGAGATTGAATGTTATGTGATGGCGATCATGATCGTGATCATGATGACTGATGATGGCGATGACAATGATGATGGTGATGGTGATGGTGATGATGAAGATGAATATTGTTGTTGTTGGTGAATGATGATCAAGTCTTACCTCAGTAGAATTTGAACGAAGCAAAGTACCATATCGTGCTAGTATTGGTTGCAATGTAGCATTCATTTCTTGAAGTTCCCCTAAAACATCTGCCAGTGCTGTTGGACTGCTACCAAAGTAAAAGAAATTGAATAACTTCCTTACTTTACATATCCTTTAAAAAATAATACACAAAATAAAACATAAAAAATACTTTTGATTTTGTCTCTGGCTGGTCTCAGATCCCTGTTGCTGGTCTGTGGAAGAATTTGAAGCTGATTCTCTTGGTAGAGAGCTTGACGTATCCATCGGAGAAGGTAAAACCCCTTCACCCTTAGGATGATATAATCATCATTAATATAATTATATTATTATGTCTGAACAAGTCCTCTCTCTCTCTCTCTCTGATTCTCTCTCCAGACAAAAAAATAACAAGTTATGTTTGCATGCAAAGTTACCATTTTACAGGGGACAAATGATCATTGTTTCTGTAGGAAGTCAAAATACAAGTAAATTAAAAGGTCAGTTTGGTGGAGCTACAGTACATGTATTACCTCTGCTCTGTTAAGAGAATTTCTAGCTGCTCTTAAAAAGTGTCTTGCTCTTGATATTCTTGCTCCTGCATCATTTGCATTACCTCCCTGAGTTCAATAATATTAAAAAAAAAAAAAACTAAGACTTAAGAGAATTCTGATAAGCCAACTATTTTAGTCCATATTTAAATTGCTTGATAGCTATAAAAGCACATGCTTTCTGTATGTTATAGTAATGTTGTGATGCATGTACCATTACCAGTGTAATTCAAATTGAGATTACATACATTGGCAGATGCTAGAAGATTGATGTGGACATTCAGAGTTGAGCCATCTCCCTATCACAATAAATAAATAAATTAATAAATAAATGTAAGTATCAGTGAAACAAACTAGGACCAATCCATCATCGCTTGCCAACTATATCAAACACCCTACCTGGCAATTGACCTAATTCATTATGACATCACATCAAAACAATCTATTGTTTAAACACTAAGGATCATGGTTGTAGGAGAGAGACAAAATAGTACCAAAACAATGTAAACTGTTATTAAACACATTTTGTACACTGTAGAAATGTTGTAACAGCCAACCAATACAGTAATTTATATTGTGTATAATTCAACATCAATACATCTTATATTTGGAAACCAGACAACGTGAGTCAATTTTGTTCAAATTTCTATTGTTGTGGATGATTCTGTCCTCCTTATAAACAAGCCATGACCTCAATGAAATAGGGCAATTCTACTTCAGGTTTTCTGTCTTGACTACTCACAGACTGTGATGTGCTGACATTGGCTTGAGCTGAATCCAATCCTAATTGATTAATGAGTCCTTGAATAATTTGCTGAAAAAAACAAAGAACAAGTTCATGTATGTTTAGTACCATAAATGACAACTTGGTAGCCTACAGGAGAGATAATGATACTGGCTAGATCAGTCACTGGACATATTGATAACCTATCATATTATGCAGTTGAACTCAGACGTACCATACCATACTTTTGGCTGGACAACTGCCAACAAATGACATTACTTTATTCTTGCTATTATGGTAACTAAAATTGAGCTAGATTTGCATTGTCAATTTTTTTAAAGCCAAATAAATCAAATAGAAAGAAAATGAAGACAAACTTAAAATGAAAAAATTCAAGCTATACACCTCTTGCAGCAATTCCTCAACAATGGAAATTTGCATTTTTGATTGTCACGAGAACAAAATTCAATTGTTTCGTCTTCCAAATTGAACTGTGTTGGGAATTGCTGCAAGGCATAGTACTAGTCCTTCATCAAGAGACATTCCTAACAACAAGCCTTTGGAATGGATATTTATCCATATTGGTAATATAAGGATGTTACATGAACACATACTTGGGAACTTTGATATAAAAGTTTTTTGGGAAATGGAATTGGCTTTAGGACCATGAAATGTGATGCAACTAATTGTCATGCAATATTATCTTCTTTTAAAGACAACATTAACAATAGACCAAATCACCTGGGCATAATGTTTTACCATTTCAGACTACATATCACTCCCTTGAGAATAAGATTCTTTGTTTGAGTTTCATCCATATTAATGTGTCTTCTCAAGGGTTACCATTAAACAAAGAAACAATACCCAAGAGAATGACACGTGGTCTGAAATGGGTGAGCATGACACCCAAGGTGATTTGATCTATTAACCTGAGAAAGGTTTATAACCTCTGTTTGATTTCTAAAGCTGCCAGTAAATGTGTTCCCATCTCCTTGCTCTGTATGTGAAGTGGATCTACTTGAACCTTCTCCATCTACAAGATATTGGGAAAAAACCTTCATACTAATGAAAAAACTTTATCTAAACTATGCTTTCTCTGACTTTTCAAGGAATTTAAGAACCAGCACAAACCCTGGTATACAAGAAAATAGTTAGGAGTACAATAATCTTGGCAAGATGCTATTAGGTGACTCTATAGAAGACCATCGACTATAGCATCCAATATCTGGGAAGAAGTACTTTTAATATTCATGGTAACCTCATGTAGACAGAAACTAAAAATATTGTAGCTGCCTTAGCTGATGAGCAGACACTCACAAATTGTACAGTTTTCATGGCAAAAATTAGTAATATTATGTAGATTTCATACCTGCAGGTGTCCTGCTAGTTGGAGGTTTCCTTTCGACAAGATGAACCACACAGCTGTCTACGCCTAATAAAAAAATTTTATAGTCAAAAAATTTAAATATGGTGTAATAAAAACAAGTAAGAATTTGACAGTCATTTTCAATATATAGTGTCTGTAGCAGTATTACTCCATGCATATCAATGTCAAGAATATTAGAGTATTTAAGATCTCAAATTTGACTGGATAACACCAGTTGGTTGTCATAAATATACATGCATGTATCAAAACTACTGGTTCATGCATTTCAGAGCAGACAACTCACCATAACTTTTCAAGCTTGAGGAATCTTGAAGAACCTTCCCTTTGAAAATAAGTCGCTGTCTTTCAGCTGGAATGCCCTGAAAAAAGAGACAAATTTAAGACATTTTTGCAAGGGTTTAGAAAGCTAATGGAGCTAAAGAGCAATAAAAGATTTAAGTCGAACTCTTAGTATAACAATGAAAGCCAGAAATATAGTCATAATAATTTAATTCTTGGCATGGGAAAAGGCGTTTGGCTGACAGAAAGAGAATAATTTTGCTGGATATATCAAAATGTACAAAATTAATATCAAATTACAGTAGATTCTTCTCCCTGTGCTCAATGTTATAACTTGATTATGAATCTCTGGGGATAAGATTAATTGATTCATATCTAGTCAAAGATTAGTGGAAGGCAATGTACTTTTCCGGAATTTGCAATTAAATGATCATAAAAGGACACTTCCAAGTTGAGGCTGAACTTGATTCAACAACACACTCCTATACTGGAATCATTACATAGTCATTCAGGCAAATGTGGGTTGGGAAAGCTTTATTATCTGAAAGTGGAAAACGTTTTACTTCTAATAAAAGTCTCTCAAATGAGTAATGCACTAGTTAATGTAACCCCCTCCCACCAACACTAACATGGGCATTACTAGGGAAATTCAGGAGTATTTTAATTTTTTTATTTTATTTTAAGAGGAATTACCGTCTCTCACCTTTCCAGTCTCATGACTGGGACCAATTTAAACTCCTGAGAGAGAGGAATACCATCAGTTGCGTCTACTCGTGAACAGTTGTAACAAAAACTTGTTCTGTTGCACCATTAAACTTCAAAGATTTAGCTGCCAAACTTCAAAGTTTAGACCGTCAAACTTCAAAGTTTAGACCATCAAACTTCATTGTTTCTCAAGATCTCCAAAGAATGATTCTCTAAATAAATTCAATTTATCAAGCTTCTAGACTTGATTCCACATATCTTTTATGATGCAACAGAATATGTTTATGTCGTAATTGTTCATGGGTAGACACAACTGATGGTACGTGGGAGGCATTGGATCAGCAACATTGCCTAGGGATTAGGGCATTTTCCCATTTTCACAGACATCAAATTTCAAGTCCCCTTGTTATGCCCTAGTTGAGGTGGGGAAGAGGAACACAGGTTTACATTGACTGTGGATAATGCATAGAATTGCCATGTCCTGTTTTAAGAGGAAGTACAGCACACTGACTAAAATATAGTTCTCCCTCCTAAGAAAGATTAAATTCAAAACAACTATAAAATGACAAGGAAACACGACTGGAAGCCATGGATTTGAATTTCAAGGACTCGAATACTAAAGATTTTTATTCCTTTATTAACAAAATGAAGAAACAGGCGCCGAGAATTAGAGAGACGATAATGAAATACGTAACAGTATTTTTAAGCTTACTCACCACATCTGAAGCTATTTGCTTTTTGAAATCTTCTACAGAAGCCTATAAAAGAAAACCAAATGCAATAAGCCCTCAAGATCTCCCTAGTAACATTATTTTCCTCCCATAAGCAAGAAGAAATGAAATAAAAAGATGGATCTTCAATTTGGAAAGTAAAACTGACATAACACTTGAAGGAGTACATCTTAATTTGAAGGTAAGTTTACCTCTTCCGCGACGGTGAAAACACGCGTTTCGGAGTCCAACGTCTTCACAGTGACTTGCATCGTACTAAATACAATATACCCTACTGATAATCAGTGAAATCAAACCCTTCTATCGAGCAAAAATATCAAGAATTTAAGATAAAAACCTTGAATTTTTTCCTTGAGTTTCTAATTTGCAATCGACGTGACTAATCCCAGTCCCTCACGTTCAAATCAGGACGCGGTAAACTGGGTACTAGTGTCTAGTGCCTCTCGTTTGATATTGGTCGAGTGGGGTCTGGGTAATTATAAACATGGCGGACGCATCTTGGTAAAAAAAAATTATAAGGTTTTAAATTTATTATTTTTTTTATTATTTACGTTAACTTTTTGGGCTTATTTTGTAATTAATGATGCTTGTGGTCTTTAAGGTTTATATTTGTTTTGGATTTTCAGTGTTTTAGGGGGATAATGAGTGAGATGGAAGGGTTTTTTGGATCTCAGCTGATAATGGAGTCACCCTTCTTTCGATGGTTGGACATCCCTGATAGTCTTTTACTACATATCTTGTCCTTCCTCCCTCCCAAAGACGTCCTAACAGCAAGCAGGGTCTGCTCAAAGTGGCACAGGACAGCCATGGATGAGATGTTGTGGCGCGAGCTCTTTGCGAAATATTTTGGCGCGCCAAGTTCTTCAAGCAAGTGTTACAAACTTCCATACTTTTCAAGTTCGTGGCTTCAAGAGTTCCAGCGTTTGTACAACGAGACTCCTCAAGTTGAATCGCAGGTGCTCAGTGAGCACCAAGATGAAGTCCTGCATGTAACTTTTTCTCATAATGGTAAACTTTTTGCATCAAGTTCTAAGGACTGTTATGCCATTGTGTGGGAAGTAATGGATGGCCAAGCTAGAGCGAAGAAAATGTTAGACTTCAAAAAGTACAGATGGGAGTATGTTCAATTCTGTGAATTTAGCAGAGATGATTCTTTGCTTCTTGTTTCTGGTATTAATGAAAGGAGAAGACTTAACTTCATGGGTAAGTTGCAAAAAAAATATTTCAAATTAGGACTTTCCTAACTTGGAATAATAATATTTAATAATAATAATATTTATTACTTATATTGCGCAATTTTAACATATGGATATGATCAAATACGCATTACAACAATAAGAAATAGAATAAATGAATAATAACAAATAATTAACAAAATTAATACTCTAGTAATTAAATTTATGATATATTATATGCTTGTCTAAAAAGGTATGTTTTAAGAACTGACTTAAAACTTAAAGAATTATTCTGATTTCTAATAAAACCAGGGAGGCTGTTCCAAACTTTAGGCGCTGCTGCTGTAAATGACCTATCTCCTAGTTTCTTCTTATATCTAATGCTCGGGTCAACTAAAATAGGACTAGAATTTGATCGAAGATGATATTGAGCTAACGGCTTTACCTTTACCAGTTCTTTAATGTAAGAAGGTACTAGGTCATGTACTGCCTTCAATGTCATAACAGCTACTTTATAAGTAATGCGATAACGCACCGGAAGCCAATGCAGATCAATAAGAACAGGCGTTATATTGTGATGTATCGTGGGAGAGGATAGTGATCTTTTCAATATGATATCCCATTTCAAGTGTTTCAGTTATAAGATATTATTTCATCCCCTTCCCACTATAATTTTCCTAAAAAGTTGAGATGTGAAAAAACTGTGCACTATATTAGTTTTGCAGAGGAAGATCCAGGTTTTTTTCAGGGGGGTGCACCATTTATGATTGGGACTAAAGCATCAGAAGTAAATAATATTAAATCCATAATTGACTGTCCATAGCTCATCTTAGGGGGTGCACACCCTGCACCCCTCCCCTGGATCTGTCCGTTTTAATGCATACACCCAACCTTGAAATATAAATCACCTCCCCACCCCCAACTCCCCAGCCCCAATAAATGTTTTAATTCAATACTGGACTATTTCCAGTTAAAGTATTACACTTTGAGGTCTTTTTTAAGGCACAATGCAGTTATACTAGGCAATTTTCTTACGATTTGTCTTAAAATTTCATCATCAAGTTAAATTCCCACCTCAGTCCTGGCTCTCCTCACCCCATTACTTTCTTTCTTACTTTCCTTTCATTTTTTAATTTCAATTTTTTCCCTTTTGTTTTCCTTTGTTCTCTTCCTCCCTCCTTCCTTCCTTCCTTCCTTCCTTCCTTCCTTCCTTCCTTCCTTCCTTCCTTCCTTCCTTCCTTCCTTCCTTCCTTCCCTCCTCTCCTTCCCTCTATCCCTCCCTCCTTCCTTCCTTCCTTCCTTCCCTCATTTCTTTTTTCTTTCTTTCCTTCACATTCCATTCTTTCCATCTTTACTTCATTTTCCTAACTTTCTTACTTCCTCTCTCTTTCCTCAGGTGAGATAACCATTTGCTCCGTTGATGACAAAGAAGGCGAAAGCATCCTTCACAACGTCATAAGCGAACCGTATGACGTCTTCGGAGCATGGCTCTCAGAAACTCACTTCATTTCCGGTTCCTTCGAATTCCGAGTCCCATTTCACGACTCGTCTGTCTCAGAATTATGGGCTAATTCAATATGCGGATGCAATCCCATGCGACTCTGCCGTGTGATGAACGAAAATGGAAGCTCCGTCCGCAATGTACTCGTCGCAAGACCCGCATTTTTAAAAGAGAACGAGTTGTTCTTAATCTTCACACACGGTGTGGTTACCTATATTCCACATCAAATCGTCATAACTAAAATAACAATCGAACAAAGTAGCGAAACGCTTCGCATTTTACCCAAGTCCAATATCAGCAAAAACAAAAATCGAGCTGCCGAGAAACACCGAACAGGTATCGATTCCGAATCCGATTCCAATTCGGACGACGACGACGATGATGTTCGATTCACTCGCCCCGATCATATGATCGAGACTAGTGCTCACATCATAGGGGTGGGTCTTGCTCCGGATGAAGACATGTTGTACGTGAACTGTCGGCCTTGGATTGGAGAAAGAAAGACTCCTGTTGCAGGACACTGGGGAGATCAGGAAGAACTTGAAATCTCAAGCGATATTTACACTAGAGTTTATAGCTTATCAACGCTAAAACTTGTAAAAGAACATGTTGGTCACAGGGCGTTCACTCCTAATAACAAGTGCTTTTTTATTTTTCTGGATGTTGCCGATAGACTCGTAGCAAGGTATGATTTAATTTTACTTTGTAAGTGTATATTTATCCATGGTAATTATTGTTCTGTGCGTGGCATCGAGGTTAAGTACACATAGATCCAACTTTGGCAGCGTTCCAAACGAGTTACTTACATCGAATCAATTGCAAGCAAAATGTTGCTACCAACTCCTTTATGTTTGCTTATCTTAGTCCTCAGAGATTTTGGAATTCTCGACTTTGAGGGGCACTTTGCATAAATACAATAGCTTGTTATCCTTCACTGCACATGAAACCTATTGTGTTCATGCAAAGTGCCTCTCAAATTTGATGTAAATGATCCAAAACGAAATGTTTTATGGAAGGTAAGAAAGCAGTGTATAGAGTTTGCACACTTAAGATCTGAGTCAAGGCAGTACGGGAAATAATCGTAACCATTCTCTTGTTTACACTCGACCAGATCTTATGGCGTGCGATCACTTAACCCAAATGTCCGAAGTAGACTAGCTTTGGGCGTTCCAGTTCTTTCTTTTTAAATTGGAATGGTTATGCAAAATTTTATTTGGTTCGTTATAGCGGTGCTGAAGATAGTTGTGCACACGTGTGGGATCGTCATTATGGATTCAAGCTGGCTACCCTCGAAGGCCACACAGATGTGGTCAATTGTGTGGCCTTTAATCCTCAAGATCCTGAGATGCTTGTGAGCGCAAGTGATGACCAGACTCTTAGAATATGGAAATCAAGGAGAAAAGCTAAATAACCTGACTCAAGTCCTGGACATTTTACTTTTGTTGGCCCGATTGCCTGCCTTAGGGATTTTCCCAGTGCTCTCGGTAGGTCCATCATATTCACTGTTTTTTTTATGTTCTCCTCTTTGAAAAATTCGAAAAAGAAAGATGTGCTACCAAACATGAAGGACCTACCTTTGATACTGCTAACCCCAAGGAAGGCTCGGGAAACAGGAATGGATTCTGATTTCACTGCGTATGCGCGATACCTTAAGTTGTTGCTGACCTTAAGAGAATGCAGGCTCTGGGGTCGAAAATGAACTTTATTTTGGTCAGATTCAGATTGGTCAACAACCTAATCCCATAGTAGTAGTAAAACTTAAAACTACAGAAATATTTAAAATTTGGAAATTACCAACCACACACATTTAGAGTCTAAATATTCTTTCCCGCATAAGTCTGGCTCGTAAAGAGAATTCTGGAAGATAGATTGCAAATTTGAGAAAATTTGGTACGTTTGTCCGCTGATTTGCTGATCGTCGTATTTCGACCAATCACATTAATCTTTGTAAAGATGTTTCTCAGGCGGTGTTCTCCTTTTTTATAATTCAAAATGATCATAAGTGAATGAGAAAATGAAAGAATGAAAAAATGGAGGTTTTTGTAAGTGTTGCTTTCATTGATTCGAAATCAAACAATTTTTTTTAACTACACAATAGCTGTTGTTACAGTTGAGCCCGCAGTGTGATAATCTTTTGTTTTAAGAGCCATTCAAGCGAGGCTATCGGGTCAATACAATGCATATGGTTCATTTGCATCTCATCTGCATGCAGCCGTAATAACAGCTAATGGGAACATAGAACGGACCTCTTACCTCCGTAGAAACATTAAGGCTTTTAAACTGATTTGCGTCTAGAAAAGTTAGATACGTGGGAACCGCGGTCTGTATTGAAGTTACTATAAACGAAGGTGAAAAACGAGATTTTAATGAACTGTTACAGACCGCTACCCAGTGTATATTTCTTGCGTTTTTTCCCCTGAAATTGATCGATAATATATTTTTAGCCAACGAGATTAAGAACTATTCATTGAGAGTAGACACGAATCTAGCTAGATGTATAGGTGAACTTTGGTGCTGCGTCTTATAGTGGAATAAATATATATTGATTTATACAAGAGTCTAATGTCTGGCACTTCGTGTAGCCCCGGGAAAAGATATACTCACTTTTAAAAAACCATCCATAATATGAACACCTTTCTAATACGGATAGTTGAGTACATCGTAAAAGTAAAGTAAAGTAACTTATTTAACGTCAGCAGTTTCTTCAGCTACGACACTGTTATCAATGGAAGCTGACAGTGCACACTTTACCCCCCTCTCTCCATCAGTGCTTCGTTTTAAGGGTATTTAAAGCTAAAGCTACACGGATTAGACAGAAGTCGAAACAAGTGTGTGAAGGTCACTGAGGATTGAACCATGGACCTCTCGCTTAGCATGCAGGCAGTGCACTAACCAACTACGCCACACTTGCTCCTACGTATTGGTGCCCGTAGTAGAGAGGTTTGACTGTATAAGTGGTTTGGCAACCATTCCCTTGAGAATAAAACAGACACGACCGTCTTGTTGGTTGATATAACAAGAGAATTCATAAAAAGTCTTTTGTTAAAGCTCGAGCAAGCGATGCGACGTTCCCTGCGACGTTACTTTCAACGGGGAAATCGTGTGTCCATCCGTAAAAGTAGAACTTGTTTCTACTTCTGGAAGGTTTAAAGTCAAAAAAGGCCTTAAAATTCAACCAACATGGTCGCTCGGCTATGGCGTCACATGAAAACCAGTTTTCATCCTCATCATCATCATCTTTATTAAGTCTGTAAAAACCGAAGGCATCACAAAAACTGCATGCAGAAGATATTAAATCTTTTGCTGAACAGTACAAGTAAAATTGTATTGTTTTGTCCAAATTGTACGGGGTTTGGAATTGTTGCAAGGGGTCTGTATTTCATATGTGTTTGGCCCAAATGTCATGCGATGGGATTTTTCCCAAAAATGGACATGCTATACCATCATGCCCTGCACGACATTAAAAAAGCTAGTTTAGTGTGACGTATACAGTCTTTTGAAAAAACGTTGTCACTGACCGGCTCCGCGAATACGCGACTAGCCCGAACGGGAGTATGGGTAAAAATAACTGAAACAATAAATTTTTAGCTCGCGCTATAGAATATAATCACGGAGAGTACAGCTTGAATAAAAGAAGAGTCTTTATGACTCACTTTCAGTGAAAGATATCCCGTGCTTCCCGTGCAATTTATTGCTTAAATTTTTACCCATGATCCCGTTCAGGCTAGTCGCGTAGTCGTAGAGCCAGCTAGTGACAACGTTTTTTCAATAGACTATATGCGCATGTAAATGCAGAATATTCAAAATAATTAGTCTGGGCAGTTTGTGTTTGGTACATTAAGTAAATCCATCAAAACATACATCATTGTCTGAAGATCCACAACAACCATTCTAACATTCCCTTCAGGATTGCGAGCCAATTCGCAAAACTTTTTCATTACGTTTTTTTCCTCTTTCTCTGACAGCTTGCGTGACATCCACGAGATATCTTCGTGTAAGCATTTTGTTTATCCTTTGAATCATGTTCTGGATTCTCCTGTGTAGTTCATACACATCAGTAGCAGTTGAACTTGTTAGACAAATGTCCTCCGCCTCTGTTACAGCTTCTTCGAGATTATCGGTGCTGCTAAACCCACTTGGAGCAAATGTACCCCGAGGTGCTGGTTGCTGTGGGTAACAAGTCCAGCCTTGACCAAGGAACAACAGACGGAATCTCTGAACATCTGGAAATGACATTCGAGGAAACAGTGGAAGCTATTTTGGGCTGCAAGTTGTAGGAGACGACACTGGGTCGATGGAGAGAAGAAACCCTGATGTTTGTTCCTGGTTGGGCTTTTATAGTGTACCTGTTTCACTCCTAGTCTTTCTTGCAATGATGGTAATGGTAAGGCATTTTTCTTCATGTCAGAAGGCTTTGCGGTGGGATAAGGAAGCCATTGAATGATACTGTCTTCAGGTTTTTCATGTTTTTGCCTTCCAAAATGAGCCGCGTGTCCAGTGGAATCATTGCTGCGTCTCTTGACATCATCTGAAACAGAAAAAACTAATCACTTACGGCGAGTGACAATAGTTATATTTTGTGACACCAATTCCTCTTGGAAATGTTCATAACACTGTGTACTGGGCGTGTTGCAGGCGTTACGCAGTTGAATTGATCTAAACCGACTTTGCTTGTAGATTACGGCAAATTTTGTAAGATTTGGAACCGAAACTTCAAGGACGAATCGGCGCGCCTTATAAAAGCATTTTTTTGCGAAATAGGAGGTCGCCAATAGTCGTTTTGCGACAGATGCGCTAGTGCTATGACTTTTCGCAGTCATACAATCTACTCTGATGATAGTCTTACCAGTGACGTTTTCCTGTTCAAGAAAAGCGAGCGTCACACCAAACACCGAAGCACAAGAATCACGCACAATAATTTCATCAACTTGAACAACTTTTTTCTCCTTCCTTGGATTTTAACTAGTGTGATACTGTTGTTTCTTTGGTTCGTTAAAGGTAGAATTGCACCTTTTGGAAGTTGAGGGATTTCTTTTATTTTTCGCTCAACAAAATCATTTTTCTGGGAAATGTAGTGATCTATAAGATTAAAACATCTTCCACGGAAAAAACCGCGAATTTCTACATTAAAATCTTGTTTTGTATTTGTCACTGATTTATAACTTTCGGGACCATACTTCCAGACTCGATTGCTGAAGCGTCGTATGGCTTTACGGTTCAGCTGGAGATTTCGGCTCCAACTCCGCTATCCCAGGTATGTATGATCAGGGAGCTCAGCCAGAAGTAGGACTTAAGGCCTGAAGGGAGAGGTTAATCGGCCCCTAGACCATGTATGATTAACCCCTTGCTATGATCAGGGACAAACCCCGTTAAATTGCGCTTGTGTCTAGTGACTATGTCATCGACGCTGGATCGCTAGTCCATGTGGGATGTTTTGTGGAAAACTGACGAATGGATGAAGACTGTTTCACATGCTCAGACTATATTAGCTATGACGTGTATCATACACCCGGCCAAACAGGCCACAGAAAAATACATAGATGCTTCTAACCTCTGCGAAGCTCTCAGTGGAAGTCTCGTTATCTGCGTGTTTCTGCGCTTCATTGTTTTTCGATTTTTCTCCAGTTTCAAGTTCACCTCTTTGCTTTTCTTCCTTCTGTTCAGCAGTTTCTTTAACTTCTATCTTTGGTTGAGTTTTTTTCTGTAGCGATAAGATCTGCAGTTGTAGCATTGATTCACACTTGAAGGTGACGCGATGCTTGTACGAAGACACACTCTACATTTCCCTAAATTCAGCGGTAAAAGAGAGAGAGAGAATGAATAGGAGTGACTCATAATTTTAATTATTCAAAATGTTCAAATTTTCGAAAAACTCTACTAAAACTGCTCAAAAGGGCTAATATTTTAAAGTACAGATTCCTTTTCCGGGGGGGAGGGGAGGGGAGGGAGAACTCGCTCCTCACAGGTCTGCTCGAGGAGGTTTTCGTATGGGGAAACGGGTACTGACTTACAGCACGTACACGGTACGGTATGCAGTAACACTGAAATGGCTTCCCATAAGAATGGTTAGCGTATGATGAGTGGGAAACGTACGGTACTGACCTACAGCACGTACACGGTACGGTATGCAGTAACACTGAAATGGCTTCCCATAAGAATGGTTAGCGTATGATGAGTGGG
>WUAP02097887.1:0-16654 GCA_015163945.2 Stichodactyla helianthus
GGTAGCGAGGGGGGGGGGGGGGGGGGGGGGTGGGGAGGTTGGCTTGCCATCGAATCCACCCCCTGGGATCTGTCCTTGGAAATTGTTCTCTCCAGCTTTCCACGCACCCACCGGGGGGTGGGGGGACTCCGAGATAAAAGTATCGTGTATGCTCGTCGTATCTCTTAGGGGTAAAAAAAATCAGCGATTTGGTATCTGTTAGGGTGTTAAAACTGAAGTTTAGAAATTCAGAATTCCTTGGTGTCTTTTAGGGTATCGAAAACGGGAGAGCTCGACGGTTTTCGCAGTGGGGTTTATGTTTATAGTTACGCAGATTTTATTTATTTATTAGTGGTATCTCTTAGGGGTTAAAAATCGCCCAGCCACACCCTTTTTAAAAAACTTCCGGTATCTTTTAGGGGTATTTTTGAAAATTTCCGATGAGCATACCCGATGCTTTTACCCCTATGTCCCCCCGGGTCCACGCAAGGGTCGGTAAGGGTGGGAGAGGGGTCCTGAAGGAGGCGTGTAGAAAGATGCGTACGTTCAGTAAAGGAAAGCGAGATATTGGTCGAGTTCTTTGTCGCGTTTGTATGAAGAGAGTTATGGAAAGTTTTTTTCTGTACAAATTCTAACGATAGTGTTCGATTTCTACGCGGTTTAGGGTTACGTCCTATAAAATCTCCACTTCCGATATAATCATTATACTTTCATCTGTATTTTTGTTTGTTTGTTTTGCCTTTTCTCTCTTGCGTTCCGTTGAAAAAGTGCTAAAAAAGGTACTAAGCGTTTCCACTGGTTGCACGGGTTTCCTGTGGTTTATTGCCCGCGCTCACTACATTTAGCGGTAATTCCAAAAAAAATCAAAATGGTTGACGTACAGAAAATTTCAAGTAATTTCAAATCAGTGCGATTTTTGCCCTGATATCGATTTTACAGCACTCCAAATGAACTTTTCTATCTTTCAAGTGTATATCAATGGCCATGACTTGACACAGAGCCTTTACGCAGTCAAAGTGATAGTAAAAACCCTGTAAAGATCATCGAAGAAGAGACGATGTCTTTCGAGGAAGATTCCATTCGCTGGCAGCGAGCTGCGACTCGTATTTTGAACCTACGAAAATCTAATGACGATGTGTTTTTTACTAATGTAAATGTGATTCTGGATGAGCTGAATTCTTTGGATTTCTCTTCTCCTGTTGTTTCTAGCAGCGAGGTTTGTAAATATCATCATAGTCAGCTTATTTTCTGTCAAATTGTGTCAAACTTGCCTTGGAACACTGTTATAAAACCTGAACATCCCTTTGTCCTCCATCTTTTTCTGAAAGGTATTTGAATTGTCGGGTTTTGTCTTTTTATCCTTTTTTTGATTTCAAATTTCTGTCCCTTGAGTTAAGACCTTGCATTAAGGTTTCAAGAAGTAGATCCCCCACAGAGAATTGATGATTTTCAACCATTCCCAAGAGGATCAAGACAAAGGCATGGCGACCATGCTGATGGTACAGACAAAAGGACCTAATGAAAAATCTTTTGTTAAATGGTACCAACATGGCTGTGATGATGTAAGTTGAAAACAAAGAATACCAAAGCTCCTGGACAGAGGGAATGCAGGCATTAAATGAAAGTGCCCAGTATTATAGCATGGCTTGTTAAAAAGCACAGACCTGTTCCTAAGAAGACCTTGTATTTAATTAAGGGATGGAAAAGAGGCTGTTCATCTCTGGTAATGTGACTAGTTTTGGTCTTATTTCCAGGAAGCCTGTCAGGTGCTATCAAAATGCTGTACTCTTGTTCCTGGGAATGGTACCAATGACTTGCTGGCCACAAAGCTTTGCCAGTTAATTACAAATCTGTTGTCAAGACAAAAGGTACATCTTCAAATGTTGTTAGAGAACTTTTAACAGTTATGGGAAATCTATTGGGAACAAGACTCTGTTTGAGTTATATCAATATTATTGTATCTTCTTAAGTGCATAAAGAAAGTAATAATACTCCAGGAAATAAAAAGAATAAAGAGAAAAATAACATTAAGGCCCTGGCAGGAGTCGAACCACATGTCTTCGGTTCACTAGTCCGATGTGTTAACCACTACACCACAAGGACCAACCACGCTAGAAACGCAGCCGAACAATGTAATGTATGTGGCAACTGTAGGGGATCCCAGGGCGTTATTTTTCTTTATGGGTAAGCTGAACACCATAAATTTGGGTACGCATATATATATTAGAAATGAATGTAAAGTGGATGCGTTCAGTGTGTATATAGATATAGAAAGAATAAAGAGAAAAATAACATTAAGTCCCTGGCAGGAGTCAAACCCCACGTCTTCAGTATACTAGTCCGATGTGGTTAACACATCGGACTAGTATACCAAAGACGTGGGGTTTGACTCCCACCAGGGACTTAATGTTATTTTTCTCTTTATTCTTTCTATATCTATATACACCACAGAACGCATCCACTTTACCTCCAGGAAATAACATAAGCTTTGAGAAGAGAAAACAAGGAAATGCTTAAGACTTTGCACATTATGGTCTAAAATAATAAAACAATGAATCAGGCCTTTATAAATGAAGTCAGAATACCCATTTTTGTTAAATTTACCATATACATATAAGAAACCCATTTATAAGGGAAGGTTCATTTTTATCTTTGGGGAGGGTTGTTTTTTTTGGAAGGCATCTCAAAAAAGTTGGGTTAAAAGTGGGGCCAGCTGAAAATTTTGGTCACATTGAGAGAGGGGGGTCAGGTAATTTCCTCCAGAAACTCACCAGCCACCACTTCCCAATGAAAAATGAATGGTCTGTTATTCATCATATTTACATACATAATCTTAATGCTCTGGATGTGTGAAGGTGGTCATTGTACAGAGTACGTGTGATGCTGTCCTTGGGTTTCTGACTGGTTCTATTCAGTGTTGTCAAAAGTGGGCAATAATCAATCATTTAAGGTCCTTGGATGCTGTTCTTTGTGATAATGGTCCAATGTGTAGCAAGGTAAGAACTCACCCATCTCAAATCTTTTGGTTGAGTGTTCACAAACAATAATATCTGAATTGAGGCTGTGGGGAACCACCAACCTTGCTTTCAGTCTTATTCAATCTCAATTTTAATATTTTTTCTCCTCCATTTTGTTCTTTTAATACTAGTACATCTTATCTTTCAACAGTTTGCTGGCAAGCTTGTTGCACCTGCTCCAGAAGGCTTGCTAACTGGAATTATAGAAGGTTCAGAATGGGATGTAGACACTAAGTGTAAAGCTATTAGTTGTGTTGCCAACATTTGTTCCAAGTGAGTGTTATAAAAGTGTCCCAAGACAAGTTATACTATTTTGTTGACTGTAGTACTACACCTTATGAAAGATTGGAAATGGCATTATAAATGCAGATATATACAAACAAGAAGTATCAATTCTACATGATATTTTTTTTCTTTTTCATAAGGGGACCAGGTGGTACCTTGGTAGATGAAGAACATGTAAACAGAGTGTTTGAAGTATTACTTGACATAATAAGGTTTATCCCTAAAGAAAAAATGGATGAGGTCACTCACTTTAGGGTATGTTAATATTTTCATGTCATCAAATAATGGTGATGATGATGATAGTAATGGTGATATAGTGTTGCTGCTGATGTTTAGAGTGTCAGATGACGGTGATGATCGGGATGAAGATGGAGCTGCTTAATGATGATGTTTACAGAGATGATGATGGTATTGATCGATTGTAATGATCATGATGATGCTGCTGTAAATGGTTATAATGTTTTTGTGCTTTTGAGGTAAAGATTTTCTTGTGTGTGTTTTTTCCCATCTCAGTTAGTGTTAGCAGCATTAAAATCCCTTCAGACTGTCCAAGCAGCTCTTCCTGTTGTGAAAAAAGAATTTGAACAACCTCTTCTATCTGCACTGAAGGTGAACATACTAGCTACAACATCAGGATCTTTATTTTGCTACAAGATTTACACAAACCCTTTTTCTCTACCAAATTTCAACCAAGTGCTTCTTTTGACATCACCCCATTTGCTTCCAAGAAAAAACAGTTCTTACCAATCCATTAAAAGGGAGACTGTTTTGCAGGCTGCTTTGAGCCAATCTCCATAAATGTTCATCCTAACATGTTTATGGCCAGTTCTTATTATTAACCTATAATTGTAATTCTTCATAGAATTGTATGTTCTGTGGTTTGCCAGGATATCATCCAAACTTTGTTGAAAGCAGCAGCATTGAGCAGCTATCAGAACAGGGTAATGTCATTGTGTATTAACATGGAGTTTCATGCTTGATAGTCACACATTTTCTTAGCTTGGCACATAGTACATTACCATTCCCTTAAGTTCTGGGCCAGATGTTGAAGTTTCAACATACTTGATTGAGGAAAGCCAGCCTAGAGTTCTTTGTGCTTATCCCTTTCCAAGTAGCATGCATGCATAGTGGCCTAGAGGATAGAGAGGAAGCTAAAGGCAGAGGATCACAAATTAAATCAAAATTTCAAAAAATCCCCTCCCCCTCATGCTGATAAAAATGTACATTTCCAAACAAGGTTTGTTTTTTTTATTTTTCTTTGACAGGAATACATGCTGATGATATTTCATCTATTAACCTCAATACAGTGTCTTCCAAATCCCTTTCCTATCAAAACGCGGCAGCTCTTACAAACAAGAAAAAGAAAAAACGAACAGGACACAAAAACAGAGGATACGCTCCGCACACACCAAATTATGCTCCAACTCCTTCAGGGCCTAAATTCAGAAGGGACTTCTCCTCAGTGGATGCCTTAATGCCCTCATTTGCAAAGATCAGTATATCTACAAGCCCTTTGCCAAAAGTGCCCCTTCCTGAGACTAATAAAATCCAAAGCGTTGAGAAGTCAAAAGGAAGTGAAAGTGGACAAGTACCAGAAGTAGCGACAATTGAAACTGCAGTTACAGGAGAGACCGCTGGGAACACTAGCGGCTCAGAGGGAGTTTCAGCTACGAGTTCAGACTCTGACTTCTCTGACAGCGAAGCAGGCCAGGCTGCTAGATTAAGGTAAAGTCTGCGTGCATGCAAGCCACAAATGATTTATTCTTTCTTTTTTCAGCAATTCGTCGTGAAGTCATCGGAAACTTATCGGGGGAATTAAAATGAGAACTAGGAACTTGCTTTACAAGGAGGGAGGGTATTCCTAGTACTAGAGTTACCCGCCAGTTAGGGTCAATAGATAGCTCGGCTTTACAAGGAAAAAATATAGGTAGGGTAACCTTAGTGCCCGGGGTAAACCTTGTTCTGCCATGATGGCCGTTTGTTGATTTGTGCTACAGAAGGTCCGAGAACAAGTAAAAAGTTGTCCCGGGAAGGCGAGTTATCCCTAGCTAACGACTTTACAAGGGGAAGACTTAACCCGGGCAGAAGGGTTTCCCTATCAAACAGACAGGGTAACCCTAGCAGTAGGGTAACCCGGGTGCTTGTAAAGGCGCTAGAATAAATAGGAGAAAATGTATAGAAGCTGGGGTAGCCCTATTACTAGGGTAACCCTATTACTAGGGTTATCCTCCCTCCTTGTAAAGCGGGTCAAGTAGAGAATTGGACTATCCAACAAGACAATATGCCAAAACCTATTGTTAAAATGGTTTGCACATTAGAGCAGATTTCGTATGACTGTGAAAAAGAGAAAAGCAATGGCGTAGTAAGAATCTGCGTTGATTAAAAAAAAAGTCATAAATTAACTAAACGCATGGCTTTTTTTCAGATCTTTAACAATTAAAGTGAGACAGAATGCGCTGGGTTGTCTTGAAACTGTGGTAAAGGTAAGGCTAATAGAACCACTCTTATACGTCACGAGACCTGAAAGTATTG
Source organism: Stichodactyla helianthus (assembly GCA_015163945.2). Classification (NCBI taxonomy): domain Eukaryota; kingdom Metazoa; phylum Cnidaria; class Anthozoa; order Actiniaria; family Stichodactylidae; genus Stichodactyla; species Stichodactyla helianthus. Next base: position 5,814 of record WUAP02097887.1, read on the forward strand.
CATCTTGAGAAAAGACAGCGGAGTTTTGTCGTGCGATTCCCATAGCGCCGTTTGTATATATACATCTCAAAAACTAAAGCAATGAGATTTTGAATTTTTTTAAAAGCCCACTGTGGTAGGTAAATTGCGACATCCTATAGGTGGACGTACGATGATTAATCGTCATTTAAATTGCCAACCAAAAATCTATTCTCTACTTTCGGCATACCCATAATGCCTTCTGTTTTGGGGAGGTAGTTATTGTAATTTATATTTGTTTGATTTGAATGACAATCTTTTTTGATTTGAATTACAATAACTACCCCAAAAAACAGAAGGCATTATGGGGCATGCGAAAGTAGAGAATTAGACTATCCAACAAGGCAATATGCCAAAACCTATTGTTAAAATGGTTGGCACATTAGAGCAGATTTCGTATGACTGTGAAAAAGTCGCAGCACGAACACGGCGCGGACACGGTCAAGGCACGGCAAGGAACTTCAAAATTCTAGAAAACATCACGGTCGCGGCAAGGGACGCTTACGGCACTGACCGTGCCGCGACTTTTTCACAGTCATTGTCTCACAGTGACAATGTTTATAAACATTACGTATTACGGAGCGCAAGAATCATCCAATAAAAATATTCATACGCGGTACTCCGCCACGGTCATACAGACACGGCACGGATCATAATGCTAAATACTTTCTTATTGTGAAAAACCACGTTCTAAATCTATGAAATTAATGAAACACAGGGAATGGAGAAAAAGGTGTTGTTTGGTTATTGGTCTTCGTTTATTCCCGATTCTGGTTCTGGCACAACGTGGTCTTTGTTTACAACAATACTGAGAGATCCTTCTCCACGGGTATGTACATTAAGATCTAGATGGTTTAGAGAGAACTAGTCACCTAGTCTGGGCTTCTCTGAGAGCTCCTTCTTCACTGGTATGTACATTAAGATCTAGTTGGTTTAGAGAAAACTAGTCACGTAGTCTGAGCTTCTCTGAGTGCTCCTTCTTCACGGGCGCGTGCATAAAGATCTAGCGAAAAATAGTAACTACTAGCTACAGAACTGTACTTTTGTTGAAACCTTTTAAAGTACCCTTTGCAGTTTTGGAAAGGACTATGTGCATTACACTACTGGGATAATAATTATTAATTAATCCTCATCTAATGAAGTGACTTGTCTGGGAATATCAGTGTCTTGTCTTAGTGCATCGACGAGAAGTTTTGTACCCTTTCATGACATCTTTGTTTTTGTCTTAATTTAGGCTCGTGCAGGGGGTGTTTCTGTGCTCTGCGAGCTCTTGGATCGCTCTCGTCAGTTTCTTGCTGCGGCTGACGATCGGTGAGAATTTATGTCATTACTCATTCATTCATTCATATATTTATTCATTCATTCAATTCCATTCCATCATATATTCCTTTTCCCTCTTCAGTGACGAGAAAAGTGCAGTGTTATCTGCGCGTCCTTTTACGTCCTTTTCTGGTCGTCTTGGTGCAACAATCCACGAGATCCACCGACATCTCCTGCAAGCTGTGTTGGCAGAGACCTCTTCATCCACGAAATTACACCTAATGAAGTGTCTGTCTGTCTTAATATTAAACAGTCCCTACAACAGGCTGAGAGATGGGTTATTAACCCGTGTTGTTAAACAAATTAGACCAATGCTCAGTTCAAAAGGTATTATGTTACGAAATGTTGTTTACGGTTGAGTTTTAATTAAGACTGTGGTGGTTGTTTTTGCTGCTGTGATTGTTGGCTGACGTTTCAGCAACCTCAGTGGAAGTTGAGTCAAATGAGAGGTTTTACAAAGCTAGGAATTGTTGTATGGAAGACAGAGCGACATTCTTGGCGTGAAGTTGAACGATACCAAGGATAACAGCATCTGTACTAAAAATTGTCGAATAGAGATTATGTAAATGGTAAAAAGGTAAAGAAAGTAAAATACTACTTGACAGTATATTGTTTGTTTTTCAGACTTCAACCTTCGTGTTACAGTTTTAACGTGTCTAGGAATGGTAGTCTCAGTACACGCCCCTCTTGACGAAGTCATTGACCTCATGAAGCCACCCGATAACAAACCAGCAGAAAATGCTGACGAAAACCAAGCGGCCTCTACGGGGGATTCTACGGGATCCGTACAAGTTAATGTTATTACTGGAGTCTCCTGCAGCCGTACAGCGTCTTTGCCTAATGATAATACGAGATCTTTAGTCCAAGATGGCTGCCCTTGGCTGGTTCAAGCATGTGTTAATTTGGTTGCTAAGCAACGTGGTAAAGACGATCAGCCAATGGTTGTACGCGTAGAAGCTCTTCAAGTGCTGATAGCGTTTGTAAGGAATTATTTCATTCTTGTGAGGTAAAAATGCTCTATTAAAATTTTATATTGTTTTAATTCTTTTTAGTTGTTTAGAGTGAAATTTATGCGGGGCTGAACACACGCGCATGCGCCAAATCGTACAAGGCGCGGGAAAAATTACGATCGAAACCGAATTGGTTTTCCATAAAGTTTTTTCATAAAGACAATTGCAAACGTTTACGCGGTTGAAGGCTGGGAATACTCCTTAATCCTAACGCTCTTGTCGCTAACTGAGGACACTTCTAGTCTAGTCACACACACATACGCACACGTAAATGTAAGCTATGTGATTTGTCCATGGACTGACTAATGCGCGCTAGCCTTTGTTTTCTATCCCTAGATGGGCGGTTTGTCTCTGAGATACAACGAACAGTGTGATAAATTATTTTCCTTACTTGTTAGTCCTTTTACAGCTAACCTTACTCAACTGGCCTGTGAGAGCCTAGAAAACGACCTAGCTATCGCACTGCTTGCTATCAAGGTGAGCCGTTATCGCTAAAGGCTGTTTCTTTGTTAGAGTAATAGATCTTTCGCAGGCTGGGGCCATGTTGCCCGTCGAGCCTCGCATTCAAGCACTTCAGAACGAGTTTTGACGGGCAAAAACAAAGGTTTTAATTCTCATGGGAATACATATAGCTGCTACATGAGAGAGGTCTATATTTATTGCAGTTAAAGATTAACAACTGACTGTATTTAACTAAACAGCTTCTTCAAGAAATGGGTAAAATTATGTATTCATTTCTTCCTGGACAAGCGAATGCCAAAGACGGTGAAGCCATCGTGTCTCACGACCAGGTAAAACCATATATTCATAAGAATTACCTCTTTTATGCTTATAAAACTGTGATTAAAACGACGTAAGCTTAACTCTGAAATGGCTTCCTTTCTTGACCAATCACTAAGCACCAAATGAAATCCTAACCAATCGCATTGCTTGAGTACGGAAACCATTCTATAGCAGCAGTTCACTGCAAAGTCGCGGGTGTGGAATTTTCTCCCTGCTTGGATTTATCAGTAATCGCAATAGATTTTAGAATATGCGCAAAGCTAAAGTCAATGTCTGGAAGGCTTTTGTCTTGACACTAGCCAAAAGTAGCTGCAAAACTGTCAGTTATATTCTTCGGATTTTCTTAAATAGTTATAGAAACGTTGTAGGCTACTTTTCTTAGCTGATTATATATATTTTTATCCGTCGTTCAAGTTATTGCAGTTCTGGATGGGACTTTTGACGAGACCTCTGACTGCTATCCTTCAAGGCAGTAATCCTAAGCTGATAAGCTCTGCTGTTGATTGTTTGTCCAACATAGGAGCAAGTATCTTCGAGATTCTACCGGTAAGTATCATTAGAAAATCAATAAGATAGGAAAATTAGTTATAACTTTGCAGTATTGTCTCATTTTTACGCACTTGTAAATGCGTTCACGCTCTTCCAGCCATTCATCTCTCACACAGCGGCCATGTTGACTGAAAGAATAAGTTTTACCTATCAAGCCTCGCATTCAAGCACTTCAGAATGAAAATTAACGGGCATAAACAAAGGTTTTTATCGTGAGGGAGGCCTCCTGGTTTTTATTCTCATGGGAATAAATATGGCTGCTGGGTGAGAAAGGTCTATTTTTCAAATGTGCGCTGTACTAGAGTAGACTTGACACCTTTTTACCATGTTCTCAATAAATCTAATGATCGCTTAATTTTGATTGCTTTCTAGGAAAAAACGCGAATAATGTGTATCACAATGTTATTAGGGCTATGTAACGATGAAGATAAGAATGTCAAGGTACAAAATTTTTCAAACTCGCTTGAAAAAGTAGAAAAAACCTCTTTTGCAAAAATACCAATATTAGTGTGGACGCGTTGAAAACCTTTTTTGTTCTCAAAGGCGTCTTCAGTACGTGCTGTAGGAGTCTTGGTGCTCTATTCGTGTTTACGTGAAGATGTGTTATACGTGGCTGACACTGCTAATGCTGTCCTGACCTGCATGGAGGACCAGTCGCTTGCTGTCAGGATGAGAGCTGCTTGGTCGCTAGGCAACCTCAGCGATACGCTGGTAGCAAATAAGTAAGTGTCGCCACTTTCGTAAAGCCATGATAGGCACCACCAAGAGATCATATGAACGATCGCGCAAGAATCCCTCTCTGTCCTTCATGGTCTCTTGACAGTACAATATCTCGCTAAAACGAAATCTAAAATTACGTTGTCAGCGCGAGCGTATCCAGATTAGAAGTTGAGTCTGTTGGAGAGTCTCGTTTTGTTAGGGGATTCTTAAATTCAAACTAATTTGATTATAATGATGCATTCCACAGATCGTCTCAAGATTCTACTTTCATCCAAGACTTTTCAGATATGTTGTTGTTGAGACTTCTTGAATTGGCTATTATCGCTAGTGACGACCACGAAAAGGTACTGTAACCAATCGACGGGTTGTAGGATTTAAGGCAGATTCGAAGGCAGATCCCATAAAACTGTCATAAAATGGTGTGTATGGGCTTGCTGCAACCGTCATGTTCCAGTATTCTGATCGGATGAGCAGTGATGTCGAACGTCGTGCTTCACTCCATGTAAGGGAATCCGGATTCTAAGTACCTGATTCCGGATTCCAGAATTTTCATTAATTCCGGATTACCAATGTCATCGTTTCGGTACCCTAACCGTGCCGTATGTTTCAGATATTCATGACGCACGCTCCTTATTATCGCATACAGTGTTCCACGTTTTACATTCTAACAATTTTGTTGTCACTTCAGGTAAAGTCAAACGCTGTACGGGCTCTAGGGAATTTCTTGAACTATATCAAACCTTCCACTTTAGGTGAGTAAACTTTGCTTCACTGAAGGAAAATTGCAACTGCATGGCAAAATTTGCAACTGCTAGACAGCAAGTTAGTCGCCCGTGTGAAGGACAGGTTAAGAGAATTCGAGAATAGGGCGAGACAATTTTGAGAATAGGGAAAGATGACTGTGTTATAAACAAGGAGGGCTTCCGTGTTACCGCGACGGATGTTTAGAATTGATTCACGAAACTTTAAGTTTGCATCCGTTCAGGAATTTGGCTAGTTGTCTAGGTTGCGTAAAGATGAAAATAGGTGTAAAACGACAGTCGATAATTCTCACTTATTCTGGTTTGCTTTCAGAGAAACGAGGTTTCGCACGATGCATCGAGAAAGCTGTACGAGCCCTAGTAGCAAACGTGGGGTCAGGGCTAATGAAGGTAGATCAATCATTGTGGTTTCAAAACCAATACTTTGTTGCAACTTCACTGATTGTTGAGTCTTTTCATCTTACTGTAGGTTCGCTGGAATGCATGTTATGCGATTGGTAACATGTTCCGTAACACATCGTTACCAGTCGGCACATCTACATGGACTGTAAGTACTATTGCTTTCTTACAACCCATAGAGCATTTCGTTTTGGTTCTTTTGCATCAAATTTGAGAGGCACTTTGCATGAAAACAATAGTTTTCATGTGACGTGCACAAAAATGAGCTATAGTATTTATGCAAAGTGCTCTTCAAAGTTGGAGGAAACCAAACTAGTAAATAAAGAACCTCTCTCTGAAATTTAACACTTCACCTCCTCTTAATCCACAAGACAGGAAGTGCAATGGCCTTTGTCAGGATTGAATGGATGGGGTAGTGGAATATATTATAATAGGAATATTGAGATTTCTTTCTTGCACAACTTCAGTCACATTTTGTACATATCATTTTCAACAGCATGATGTCTACAATGCACTGACTAATGTCATCAAAGAATGCAAAAACTTCAAGGTTTGTATTCAAATTAAATACATGCAAAATCATTGGGAGGGATTAATGTGGTTTTGGGGAGCTTGGGAGGCCAGTTGCAGACCACTCAGTTTATCCAATCTCCCATGCCATAATAAATGAAATTCCCATGCTTCTGCTGCTGCCACTGGGTATTTTATCTTCTAGGTTCGCATCAATGCAGTACTGTCCCTTTCTGTCCCTGCTGAGAGATATTGCTATGGTGGTGTCAATCAATTTCTTGGTATCATTGATGCATTATTCAAAGCTCTAGAATCCAGCAACACATTGACAGAATTCTCAGAATTCAAATATCAAGATAATCTACGTGAGCAGGTAAGTTATGTGTGTTTAGCATTCAGGGTATTCTGTCTTTCTTTTCAATCATCTCTGCAACAACCACACCAGTAATACTTTTTTGCAACCATCACTCCCTATAAGGGTCTCTTACAACACCACCATATTTAATATTCAAAAACAATTCGAATGTGCCCTATGGAAAACCAGTGACCCAACCTGTGGGACTTGCAGCAAATAGTTAGAAAATCTACTACCCACTGCATGCAGATTCAGCAGCTTCCCCCCCCCCCCCACTTATTATATACTATGAAATGTGGTCTACCATTTTCTTGCATCTACAGTTATGCAACACTCTGTGCCACCTGCTCTCGCTGATAGGGGAGGAAGATATGACACCATTGTTACCCATCCTAGAACAAAACAAGGCTGTATTTTGCCACCTTACAGACCATATCACATCCGTCAGTCAAGCACAGGTAAAAGATTAAGATTTATTATATAGATATCAATGAAATACCAGGATTTCTCCTGTTTCTAAAACTTTGTACACAGTGAAGATATCATTTTTATTCTTCACATGTGAAGATATCACCATTCCCATGACTACCCTTGTATCAGCCAATCACAGATGGCCTTAAAATTCTTCCCTGATCCTGGATATTTCATTGATATTTATAAAATAAACAGAACATTACATGGTCACTTGGAGATTCGAATTTTGTCTTCTCGTGTTGAATATTTCTCACTTGTTCACTGTGCTCACTTGTGATAGATGTCACCAACACTTGAAGATAAAATTTGTATCTCCGCACGCCTATGTCATATCCTCTATTGGTGCTTGAGGTCCAATCAGAATGGTGCACTGCAATCAAAAAGTCCTGGAGGTGCAACCTATAAAAAATCCTGGATCCAGGGGAGGGTGGTGTAAAATTTTCACATTGGTAAAGGTACTAACCTGTAGCCAAGTACTGATTGATTTCCAAATTTCCCAAATAACTATAATCCACTGTCTTGATGGATTACTGAGTAACAGAAAACTTTATGGAATTAATTGTCTTACAGAAACCAAAGGAGGGCCAAGAAATGGTTGAAGACACAACTGAAGATAGTGAACAGTTTAGCAGAGGAACATCAAAGGGAGAGCAATGTAAGTCACAATCTTTTCAGCAAATTATCCTTTATGCCAGCTGGTTTATTCAGGTTGGCCATCAGTCTCTTGTGCAAGATTTCATGGGTTCAATCCATGGCCAGACCAACACTCAGGGTGTTAAAATAAGTGAGGCAAAGAGGCTGTCTATTATGTGGACTGGATTACTATACTAATAGTGCGCCCATCCCTTTCAAATAGACATTAAAAGATAGCTAGTCACAAATGGCACTTGTGTGGTAAGCTAGTTACAAATGAGAGCTGTGTAGTAACCTCAAAATTGATTGCCTATAAGCTAAGAGCTTGAATGAATTGATGTTCTGTTCAATGAAGTTAATGGATTTCAATTTAATTGTTACAGTATTGAATGTACAAGCAGCACAGATACATGTCTTCAAGGATCTCAGCCAGGAGTATCCTTCTGTAAAGATTCTCTGTGATGTATTAACTGTCAAGGAAGCAACTCAAACAGTGAGAACTGGGCCACCTATGGCAAATGAGTGATGATATGGCAAAAAAGGGACAATCATGGCAAATGACTGACAATATATAGCAACAAATCATGGCATAAAAAAGACAACCATGGGGAATGAGTGACAATATGGCAAAAAGGGACAGCCACTGCAAGATTGAGAGTAATGGCAAAAATGGCCAGTTGGCCAAACATGGTGAAAGAGTGACAATATAGCAATCAAATTGCAAAAATGATTAGCTATAGCAAATGAATGAGGGAAATATAGTGATAAACAAAGACTAAGGTTCAGCAGCATTATTAACTGTCATAAGGACAGTTATAGAACTGTAAGGCTATCTAATGGTACAGGACATGGACCAGCTTTGGAAGTGAAGGAATATGATTAACCTAATACAGTATGGCCAAAGGCAATAGACCTGCTGGAAAAATGCAGGTTATTACATTACCCTTTAGTATGTGGCCTTCAGAGTAAAAACCAAATGCAAATTAACAAAGTTTAAACTAGGAAAACTGGTACACCCTAATAAAACTAATTAATTATTTTTATTTAAATCATTCATAAATTATGGATGATCCTACTTGGTCTATAAATTTTAAGTTAATTTAAAGTCATTTTTCTACTTCTAACTTCTAAGGGACTGGTCATAAAGTTAAACAGGGGGTGGTTTACACATTAGAGGCAGGTCATTTGCAATTCTGTATGGAAACAGGGGGGATGGGTCATCACTTTTTCAACTTCGTTTTATACTAGGCAAATAAAAAAAGAGCTCCTTCAAATCCAATTTCACCCCCCCCCTTATTTTATGACCAGTCCCTGATGAAAATGGGATTTGTGAAGCTTTTTTTCTGGACTCTATGCCTAATAATTTTCCTGAAATATGGTTGGAATACATTTTTTAAGCCTTTGGGTTCTAAAAGGTTTTGCTTTCCAAAATAATTATAGTACATAGTTATTCAGGGGCGGATACAAGGGGGGTGGATTGGGTGGATTTCCACCCCACTCTTTAGAGGTGTTAACAGTCAAAAGTATGAATATGTTAAATGAAATAAAACAACAGATCTGATTGCATCTCGTAACTAATTTTTAAAAAATGTATACATATGTTAAGAGTCAACTGAATTTCGCACATTTTAGACGTCTTGAAAGCCTATTCTGAACTCTGATGGAGAATAGATACCTTGAAGCTTTGATGAGACTATCCACCCCCCTTTGGAAAATCCTGGATCCGCCCCTGTTATTAAATTAAGATTTTTGGATTTTCTGATGTTTGGATACATGTAAATCTAAAACTCAACTTGAAAAGAGCAGAAGCATGAAGTTGAATCTTAAAATGTTTGTCAGGAAGCTATTTTAACAAGCCAGGTCAAAACAGCATGTTTTCCTTAAATTGCCTTTTTTATCCTGTTTCCCACCACAAGTATTATTTGACTTACTTTTAGTGCTTGAGTCCAAGTCATAAATAGTGCACCCCCTCAAAAAAATCCAGGAGGTGCACCCCCTAAAAAGTCCTGAAGGCGCACTCCCTCAAAAAAAATCCTGGAGGTGCAATCCCTCAAAAAAATCCTGGATCCAACCCTGTGGGGGCTCCTAAACATCTCTACTCTGCATTTGACGATTTGAAAGCCTCTAGAAGTTTGAATCTTGGCCCCTTGATTAATTGGAGCTGGTTGTAATATCCAAGATTATCGATTACGTATTGTTTCAAAATACAGCTAAGGAGTACTGCCATATTTATTGACAAGTGCCTGAAACATGAGAACAGTTATCACTATCAACATCACTATCATCATAATTCCTATTACTGGTATCAGCAAGCAGCATTCTCATCAACACGGTTGTGACATAAGTTGATAATCCCCTGCACCTCTATCAACATCACAATTTTTATCATCAACCATTACCACCAGCACCTTAATCATTAATAATTTTCGTCATGAATTCACACAGGGTTCCCACTGACCTTAAAAAGTCAGGGAAATCTAGAAATTTTTCAAGGTCAGGGAATTGTCAGGGACTTTAGTATTTGGTCAGGGAAATTATAAAAATGTGCCAAATGTCAGGGAATTTTGCAAAGAAAACCCTTTTTTAGAAATTGGGGCTTCCTTTGGAATTTTGCTTGAGAGATCCTGGAACAGAGAACCCTATATATATACCTAACCCTTTTTTCATTCAAAAGTCAGAGAATTTTAATTTTACCAGGAGAGGGGGGACACTGTATAACTGTAAGCTGCAGTGCAGCATTAGAAAAATCAAAAAATTAACTTACCTCTTCTTCTGTGCTCTCATTAACCGTCTGATACTTCTTTTCCCGATAAAACTTTTTCCTCCTCAGTACATACAATACAACTATATCACATAGAACTGTAGCCTACAGAGAAAAAGTCCAAATTAATAGACCAATTCCAAAAGTCTCATAATCGTATGCATAAACATCACAAGCCTCATAATGATGCAATAAAACAATACGTCGTCATTGCATGTTTTATCTAATCATGAGGCTTGATCATAATCGTATGCATAAACATCACAAGCCTCATAATGATGCAATAAAACAATACGTCGTCATTGTTTTATCTCATCATTATGAGGCTTGAGTTGTTTATGAGACTTTTGGAATTGGTCTATTTAAACCCTATTTTTGGATATCATTCTTCCATACTAAATATCCCATCACTGGCCATTAAAGCTCACATGACCACAAGGTAAGTGTTCGATGGAGAGTACCATTGACAACATAGTAGTTTGCATGTCTGTCAATAAAAAAATATACATCCTTTTAAGGGACCATTCAGTTTTTATCAGAAGGGGTGT
>WUAP02097997.1:0-16647 GCA_015163945.2 Stichodactyla helianthus
GTATATTTCCCATGATCCTCCACGGTCCCAGCTTTGTAGGTTTTTGGTGACTAACTTTCTTGAAATAAGTATATCATAAATAAAAATCACGCAAATTGCTCGTGCAGTTCGGAATTTATTGTCACTCATTTTCAAAACATCATTCGTGGCCATGAATCTCGAATTGCACTCGCGTTTACGGCGATCCCTATCTCCGCGCGCCCATGTACTACCTTCTATATTAACTCTGTTTATTTTCTATTCTTTTTCCAGCTAGCAGTTAAAAAACGAACTTCCTCAAGTAACCGTGATTATATAGAGCTACCGTTAACACCTGCATGATGGTTACTTCCAGATCTATTGGTCGAAAAATTCCATGCTTTAATTGCCTATAATATTAACTGAAGGGCAATCTTTTTATGCAATTCTACAAGTAATATCACCCGCTGATTGGTCAGTCAAACTAAAGTTTGATCAGCCAATCAAATCAGCTCCTGTTGATTAGCCAGTCAAGTGAACACCTTGATTGCCTTATCAATATAAATTGATTGGCTATTCAAATGAATACGCCTTGTTTAGCCAATCAGGACCAAATATTTTCATTAGCCAATCAAATGAGCTTCTTTTGATTGGTCAATCAAAATATCACGTTGATTGGCCAATCAAATAAAATGTTGATTAGCCAATCAAATAGCGAGATTGATTAGCCAATCAAAAGAGTACCTTGATTAGCCAATCAGCTTCGTTTAACCTGGTTTGGTGTACCTTGCGAGTGGCTTGTGTAATGGTTTTACCAGCTAGACGTTAAATTAAATTGCGAAATAAGGTAAATGAATATTATATTCTTGTAGCTCACGGCCCAGAACAATGAAAATTTAATGTTTTTGTAATGTGTCTGGTTTAAATTGTGTGGTTTAGGGCGTTCACTGGTCATCAGTCCACTCACGAACAAGACCATCACCAAAGGGGACCCAATATACCTGGTGTGCAACGCCAGTGGTGATCCTACTCCAAACATCACCTGGTCAAAGACTGGTGGTGCCATAAATCCATTACACGTGTCTGGTAATGTGCTGAAGATCCCTCGTGCCAAGCTGTCTGATGCTGGCCAGTTTGTTTGTACAGCTAGGAATGGCTTTGGCGGGAAAGTTTTCTTGAAAAGTGTCGAAGTCTTCGTCACCGTCAAGTGTGAGTATATATGTATATTTGTTTAATTTGAGAGCTTTAAAGCTTACGCACAAAAGTATATGACCACTTTTAATGTATTTGTATACTGACACGGGATTTTTGCTGTGAAACGAGCTTTTACACCTCTTATTTGGTAAAACCTGACAGCTTCTCAGTGAAATGAGGTAAGTTAACATACAAACACTTGTGCATAAAAGTATGCGAAGAAATTGAAGGCGTTTGTTGTACTTTTCCGCGTCGAGATGTAAACGACTTCTTTAAGCCTACTTTTGATTTTCCCTTTTCCCACGCAAAATGGCGGGAAATGAACGCGTGATCGGTAAATGTGTATAGCGTCTATTCATCCATGTTATACTACTGTACTATTTCAGTACGACCCCATTCGCCTGTACCAGTCAGTACACAGATAACACACGTGACCATCAAAGTCCACTGGAAGGCACCAGAGAGCCATGGCTTCCCAGTCTTGATGTACTCTATACACAAAGTGGAGATGGACGACGCCGGACAGGAAGTGACGTCACGTTCGTATCACGTGAACGAGGACGTACACGATTACGAGGTTGGTGATGTTGAAGGTGGAAAATCGTACAAGTTCTACGTGACTGCTTGGAATACTCACGGGGAGAGCGTGAAAGACGACAGCAAGAGTATTTCAATAAAACTACAAAAACCATGATGCTTTGAGGCAACTATCACGTGACCCTAACGACTAAAGGACCCAGAACTCACAAACGATAATTTTTTTACAATTATTTTTACTACTAGTTTTATTATTATCATTATTTTTGTTAACTGCCAAAGCTTTGTAGTTTAACAGATGCATGAGAGATCGCCACATCTTAGTTTTTAATATTTTGTAGTTTGATAATTGTAGTTTATAGTCTAACAGATGCATGAGAAATCACCACATCTTGGTTTTTAATATTTTGTAGTTTGATAATTCTAGTTAGTAGTTTGTAGTTTCAAAAATAGATTCAAATCACTAGTTGATAAAATGATAGATTTATCTAGCTTATGTCATGAGTAAAATAACGAATACTGATTGTAGTTTGTTTAGTTTCATCTGTTAGTAGGTCGCGAAAGCTACTAAGTTGTTATACATTTTTTTTCATTTTAAATTTCTATTTTTTATATAAATAAAGCATTGAAAAACTCATATATATGAGAGTAGCATTATTTAATATGGTGAAATTTTGCTCCTCCTCCTCCGAGCAGCAGCAGTAGTCGAGTGGTTTTAGACCCGATAAAACACGATCTACGAGTTTATTGAACGCCTTCAAACACATCACATAAATAAGGTCAAGTATTTAATGATATTTTGACGAAAAGTGCAAAAGAAAAGCCCGTGATGAAAACTTTTACATCACGGGCATGCGCATTCTACAGAAAACGGCAAATAATGTTTGGAAAACTTAAGAGTGATATATCAGTTTCGACCATTAGAATGTGCGTAAGGGTGCCTGTTATAGGCTCTGATTGGTATTGGGCTTGCCTACTAAGCAATTTCAATAGTCCTTTTCCAAGCTATGGTCGTGTGAGCCCTGTAATTTCCAAAGCCTCGATTTCATTACGTACCATCGTGCACTTAGTTATGTACTAATCTGATACAATGGACTTTGTGATGATTAAACAATAAAGCAAAGAAGAGTCGTTGATTATACAATGTATAATTTACATAATATCTTTGAGGCTTTCATATATTTGCACACTTCACACACTCATAATTCATCTGATGAAGGCTATCACAAGCATAGTCGAAACGTCATGCTTTTTTCACTTCTAAGCGTTTTACCCGTAAAAATTCTACTTTACTTATAATTTAGATAATAACACTACGAAGAAACTGCTACGTTAATGAAAACAATTTTCGTTAATTCCATCTTCAGCCACCCAGACCGGAACAGTTCTTGTTAGTTATAGAACTCATGTTTTGTTAATGAGTTCTATCTTGGTTCTATACTAGACGCTCAAATAGGCGTTTACTCGGGCTACCTGTGTGTAATACAAAAAGTTGTGAAAACTCACTGCAGCAGAGAAAAATATGGAGAACAGAACTGGATGCAAGCCTTGACTCGAATGGTGCATTTGATCTCAAAAATACAGGACAGGACAGGTACTCCAAGAGTAAAATATAGATTAAATTGGAGAAAAAGTATATCGTAGATCTTAGTCTCCTTATTGTCTTTAGTAGGGAGAGCAAAATTAAAAATACGCGCCAATGTTCCCTCTCTTAATTCCTTTTCTCTTGTTATGCCCAGTATATTTGAACTATCCTGCCTGACTGGTGTTGTTTATGATCAACATGAGGCACGTTTTTTAATATACATAAACGGGACCCGGGAAACGGGAAAACCGGCCTCAAAATTGTTCTGAATTCGAGGCCAAAATAGCACTCAACCGTGAAAAACTGAAGTAATAAGCCTTTTACTTCATGTGTTTTTATCCCGAAGTTCTCGACTTCTATTGTTTATGATTAAAAACAAAAGAAGGTTTAAACAAAACAAAGTGAAATTCGGGATAAATTCGCATGCGCACTGAAAACGATTCTTAAACTGTGAAAAGCTATTTTTCATAACATTTAATAGTCTTATGTTCAGGATAATGCTCTTTCCAGTTCTGCTAGAGTGGTATTTTAAAAACCCAGCTTACTAAAATTACATCACCATCATCCATAAGCTAGAGGAATTGTCACTTATAAATAAATTCAACTTACAGCTTGTTGCTGGCTCGTTATGAACTAATTTTTATAAACAAAGTTTCCCGTCATATTTTGTTTTCAAAATTCCAGCATGCACATTTCAGCACTGAGGGCTCCAAGTCAGCGTACGATCACGCAAGCAAAACATGTCTTTTTTTCCGGGGGCAACGTGAAAGACAATATTTATAAACATTTGTACCTATTTCAATCAACGTTGATGTTGGGCAATCTGAATCTGAGACGGAAACGTAATTTTTTGCTTTTATATTTCCTTACTAAAATACGTTACTCCATCTCAGATGTCAGATTCAGATTGCCGACCGTCAACGCTTTTTGAAATAGGTATACACTATCAGAAACGGAAACAGCGAATCTCTGAAATTCGATAAATCTAAATATATGTATGCATCCAGTTCATTATAGCATCAAACGGTGCAAAATGCTAGTTCTAAGTACGTCAATGTTTCCTCTCGTAATTCCTTTTCTCTTGTTATGTCCAGTATCAAGTGAAATTCAATCACCCAACTCATTAGTAACAGGGGAAGTTGGAAAGGATGCAGTCTTTCTGTGGAACACGACAAAGGGTAACAGTATCTTATCAGTGACTTGGGGATTATTTGGAATAGGTGGTGTTGACCCACAATTTATACATATTAATAGTCAAACAAATGGACCAGTGTTTAGCTCTGATTTGGATGCAGCTGCTTCTAAGTATAAAGGAAGAGTGTACTGGATTGGTGATTTGAGTGCAGGACATGCTTGGTTCAAGTTAACAAACCTTGCCTTTGAAGATACGAATATTTACGCAGTTTCAATACAACAACAAGGGACAAATGAAGCATTTGAGGGCATAGTTACTCTAACAGTCAAAGGTAAATAAATAATCGTGATAAACGGGACACTAGAGAAAAACGTCTGCGCATGCTCTAATCTGTATGCAAATGAGCTAAAAATGTCTTCGTACTATATGCGAATTTTACCTTCACATTTGCCTTACAACTGGACTTCACAAAATGCCAAAACTCAAGGTCCGTTCTTAAAACTCAAGGCTAATTCTTACATATGTTTTTCATTTATATGATATCTTGGTCCAACAGAATTATACCAGTGAAATTTCTTGTATACTTGGACAAAACGAAAATTTCTTTTCGCAAAGAAACTCTGTTGAATTCTTGGAAACGTGTTAAAATGCACGCGTGCGCGGATGTTTTTCTCTAGGGCGGTAGTTGCTAAACTTCTTTCACGAGCATGCTCACCTTAAAAAAAATTGTGGAAAATACGTGATTAGAGTGATTATGTTGTGCGAGCAACTTTTTACATTTTGAGAGCAATTTTTTCGAATTTGAGTAAAGTTAGTAAATTTTGAGCAATTTGGGGTATTTTTGAGCAACTTCATATATAAGGTTTTTCAGCAGAGTCTGTCTAGGCCTAGTAGTAGTAACAGTTATTAGCAAACTATTGCCTGCTAATGGTTTACTCTAGATTACAATGCAGATTTTTGGTATAGAAAACTTTACACCTTAGTTCTTGAAGAATTAATGAAAAATACCGCTTGTATTTGAGGAAAGTGGCACAAGTGGTATTAAGCTACTTTCATCAAATACGTGGTATTTTTCATTAAGCTTTTTCACAAGTCTTTTACAACATTCGCGTCGGTGTTGTATGGGCTTTACCATCTCTCGCTTTCGGCTCGAGATTGTAAAAGCCCATACAACACGGCCGCGAATGTTGTAAACATTACTTAATTCTTCAAGAACTAAAGTATAATTCCCTATTAATCAGGGGCGTATAACAAAAATAACGATTTATTTTTGGTACGGCCTTAAACAAAATGGCGTTTGCTTTAGGGACCGTTCATTTTTTACCAGGAGGGGGGGCTGGTGAGATTTAGGGGGGCACCCAAAAAAAATTGAACTTTGAGGGGGGTCACCCAAAAACATCATGGTAAAGGAGGGGGGGGGCACCAAAAAAAATTGGAAGATTAAAGATAGTATGAAATATAGGTTTTTTGTAGCCGGGGGGGGGTTTATTTGAAAAAACACACGAACAGAAGGGGGGTCACATGAAAAATAAAGCCAACTAAGGGGGGGGGGCAGACAAATCTCATACCGAACGTTCTCAAATCTCACCAGCCCCCCCCCCTCTCCTGGTAAAAAATGAACGATCCCTTAAATTTGTGTTATATCACATCTACAAAAAATACGACCTTCTCTAGGAGGCTACGGACAATATAAAATTCGAGAATTTTTGTAGCTGTGATATTAGTTGAGCATATAATTATAATAAGAGGTTATTAACCTCGCTTGCTCAGTATGTACGGGAAAATATCAGACCGAGGTCTTGACAGTACGGACTGAGCCGTTAGGCGAGGTCTGTACATAAAAGACCGAGGTCTGATATTTTACCGTACAGACCGAGCAAGCGAGGTTAATAAATCGTTTATTATATGGCTTTCTTTTAGCTGTGTCGACGAAAGACAGGCGAACTTAACTTACCGGTCTGAGATGGGAAAATATCCGACCGGAAATCAGCCAATCAGAGCGCGCGTACTATCGTAGCCATATAATAAAGAATCTTATTCTATAGCAGTTTGAAATTAAATGGAATAAAAAGTGGTCCTGAAGTAAAACCCAATAGCTTTCTGCTCTTCTTACATTTATTTCTTCCTTCCTTTCTTCCTTCCTCCCTACCTCCCTACCTCCCTCCCTTCCTTCCTTATTTATTTATTTTTTGGTTAGTTGGTTGGCTGGCTGGCTGGCTGACTGACTGACTGACTGGCTGGCTGGCTATTTGTTTATGTTTTATTTTATTTTCTTCTAGACAATCCAAGACCCACAGATTCTATTACTCAAGCATTCACCAATACGCCAGGATTAGGTTTGTATTGCCGATAAGACGGCAACAGTACAAAAATACAAAATTAAGGCGATGGACCGCGGTTCAGCTCCTTGACATCAAGCCAAACTTTATAATCTTGTCTAACGCTTTCATTCGCCATGCATGTACTGAGCCAAAGGTAAGCGTCCGTTTACATGGACGCCTTCCTTTTGGCAGGGATCCCCTCCTATTCGCCTTTCCGAAATTCAATGGAGGGCTGGAAACGAACTCGTGACGCATAGAATTGTGGGGCTGAATTTGGGGACAGCTTCAAAAAATGCCGCCATCTTGCGCTGGAATCTGGGATTGATTTTGGGAACGAGGTAGAATTCATGCCTAGTCTTTTTTTGAATTCTGAAAAAGGGAATTCAATTCAATTATACCGAGCGGTTATATGCGAAAGAAAACGGGTCAAACTCTCGCCTAGATTCGGGATACGTCGAAAGTAGTCCAGGTTGAAGAGTTTTCATGGAGAAAAAAATGTAATTTCGTAGTTGTGAGAATGGTATTTCAATCGATTTAAGGTTAAAAGTATTGGCTCGAAAAGCGATTCCTTTGTTTACACTTTTTTCCCGCCAAATTTAGCGGATAATTTGTTTAATATTTATGCATAACCGACGGGATTCCATAGTGAGCGGCTCGTACATGCTTATATTGCAATTTTTTCGCATCGAATTAGAGCGAAGAGAAAAAGAAATGGACTTAATTGCGGCGTTACATCCGTTTTGTAATATGAAACCGTAACGGCTGGCTAGCAGCGCTCTTTCTATCAGTTTTTATAAATACAATCTTTGATTATTTGACGATTATTCGGTTTGGACTGAAGACGTCAATCTTATGGGAAAGCACTGACACGTCTTTGTTGGCTCCAGACATGATGAACTTGGAACTTGGAAAATATTGGTAAGTGTTATGCACAGCATTATTTTTGTTTGTTCATAGTGTTTCTGGACAACAAAATAGCCTTAGAAATAAAATCTTACCGTGGTCCTATAACAGATCTTGATTAGCATTGACATTCCTCCAATTCTACCAAATTTCGTGCTTGTATCACAGTGAACGAATTTTGGCTTAGGCTGGATTGACTCCGACGAAGGGTGAAAGCGCGAAACATTATATGAACATTAGTAAAGTTAATATATCTCTTTTTCTACGGTGTTACAGTTTTCCTTTTATTGGTTATTCGATTTTCTTAAAGCTAGTTATTTCTTTAGCTTTGAACTATCCTGCCTGATTGGTGTTGTTTATGATCAACACAAAGCAAGTTTTCTTAATATACATGCTCTTTCCAGTTCTGCTAGAGTGGTATTTTAAAAACCCAACTCACTAAAATTACATCACCATCATAAACGGGACCAGGGAAAATGGAAAACCGGCCTCAAAATTGTTCTAAATTCGAGGCCAAGATAGCACTCAACCGTGAAAAACTGAAGTAATAAGCCTTTTCACAGTTTAAGAATCGTTTTCAGTGCGCATGCGATTTTATCCCGAATTTCACTTTGTTTTGTTTAAACCTTCTTTTGTTTTTTTCGAGAAGTTCGGGATAAAATATTCGTCTGAAACATCTTACAGATTATTGCTGGCTCTTTCGTTATGAACTGATTTTTATAAACAAAGTTTCCCGTCATATTTTGTTTTCAAAATTCCAGCATGCACATTTCAGCACTGAGGGCTCCAGTCAGCGTACGATCACGCAAGCAAAACACAAAGTTTAATTCACTCCAAAGAGATAAAAGATTGCAACAGTTCAATCACGATTAATGATGATTTCATTTTCCGGAATTTTCTTCGTTTTGGTCATTCCGTTTGTTTCACTTCTTAACGAACACGTTGGTAAGTCGCTTGTCTAATTTATCTTATAGTCTAATGATGTTATTTTTTCAATGTTGGTATATCAAACACAAACGTTTCTTAATAATCAAGTATCTATCATTATAAATTGTATGAAATCTCAAAAGCGATATCTTAATATATTCTTTGTTGTTATCAATTTTAAGTAGTATGATTTACGATTATGAATGAGAATATCAATTTTAGTATCCACCCAACTGTAGGCAAAATATTCGTCTGAAACATCTGCAAATCGCGATTCAGCCGCCATTCTTTTTCTTTTCTAAACCGGCGCTTTTCTCAACCATGGGCTATCACGAATAGCCCCCTAGTAGAGTAGCCAATCGGAATGCAGGATTTGTAATAGACCACAATTTGGTGGATACTGAAACTGTATACACCAAATTGAATAAACATTGTCGGGTTCAAAAGGTTAAATCATTGAAGGTAAGACCGAAAGGGGTTATGGGTAAGTACTTAGTAAGGCCCATATTATATGTATAGGATGTTGTTCATTATTGCAACCTTTGAACCTTGCTTCAAATTCTCGAAGAAAGCAATATTCGAGAACTCACAATGCCAAGGCATAATACAGGCCTCATGAACTATTTAGCCAGAATCCTCCTCGGTCTTACTTCGATGTCAGCTTAAACACAATGAAAATACCTGGACGTGCCATACTTCGTTTGATCACAGTTGCCCGGAAAAAGTCTTTACAAGTCGAATATAAATTCATACACAAAAACTTGGTTGATCATAGTTATTTTTTATTAGGACTGAGCTTTCCTAAACAAAGATATTAAATATACCTGCCGGCAATGAGGGTTTTGCTCTCTTCAGTAGGAAGGTAACCCAGCCATTATATTTCCGCGCGCATGTTTGTGCGCGATTCAATAGTAGGCAGTCACCTAAACTAAATTTCACTGTTCCTGAAACTTTTCATACATTTTTTGTTTGTTTTCTGAAGTTTTTCTTTTGTTTGAAAATGCTGGTCGAAAGAAAAAAAGGAAACCGTTGAAGCCTGTATTGTTGGTATAACCCAGTTCAAAGTTTAAGAATAGCTTTCAGCGCGCATGCGATTTTGTAGGAAAATTCATTGGAGGACGAGGGAATTCCACGTTGAATTTCGCGAGAAAAACGAATCTCATAGCGTCTATAATAATAACATCGTAAGATTCTATAGGAGAATTCATGGGAGGACGAGGGAATTCCTCGTTGAATTTCGCGAGAAAAACGATATCGTTTTTCGAGTGAAATTCAACGTGGAATTCCCGAGGCCTCCAATGAATTCTCCTTGAATTTCATAGCATCTCAGTAACAATATCATAAAATTCTATCCCAAATTTCTTACTTTCTTATGTTTAAACTTTCCTTTGCTTTTAACTAAACAAAAGAATTGAGAAATTCGGAAGTAAAATCGCATGCGCACAGAAAACGATTCTTAAACTTTGAACTGGCTTAGGACTTTTCCAGAATTCGCTTGGATGATCATGCAACAGTGGATCCAAGTCGAGACTGAGTTTTCTTCTTTTTTCTTATCAAGGCCAACCTCGACTTGAAACCTTTGTTTCTTGATCATCAAAACGAACTTTGGAAAAGTTTATTCTCCACTGCGAATCGAAAAATCGTGGGCACTTAGAAATATTCCAGGCTGTTTCTCGACTAATCAGAAACGTAGTTGTTATCTTAAATTGTGGTTAAAGTGGCTAAATCAGTAGAAACATTCCTGAAATATTTCCAAGTGCCCAAAAAGGAAAGCTAGCAACCTGCCATTGTAAAAGGACAGCGTGGTTTTCATTAACTCCTGAAATACACTTTAGCGTATTACGCTTTATAATTACACTTCGGTTCTTTTGTTTTTCTTGTGTCTATCTGACTATTACACTCTAATTAGTATACTTTGTTTCACGGGTTAATGAAAACCACTCTAACAGTGCTGCATCAAAATGAATGAATAAATAAATTACTGCCTTGCGGACTTGGCTTGTTGCTTTCGGTTGTGACAACCATTTTTTTAAATAGCTGTATATATATTTCTGCAGTGTCGAGTGATATCGATTTGTCTGTCACATCTATGAAGTCACTCACAAGGAAAGTTGGGCAAGACGCCATTCTCATGTGGAATATAACCAATGGCAAAACTACAGAGGTTCGCTGGGGATTGCTAAAGGATGGTCTCTTAAGTCCACAGCTGATATACATGTCAACAGGTTTTGGCCCAGTTATAAGTTCTGATTTGAACACAGTTGCTGTAAGGTATAAAGGAAGAGTTAGTTGGGTTGGTGATTTGGAGGTAGGGCACGCTTGGTTCAAGATAACAAATCTCACCATCCAGGACACGAATCAGTACATTGCAGCAATACACGAACTAGGAACTACCAAATTAATTCGATCGTGGATAACATTAACAGTCACTGGTAGGTGGAAGTTGATTTGACAGTACGAATTAAATAAAAAAACAAAACAAAACAAAACAAAAAACAAAAAAAAAACCTGTGGGCACCTACAAATATTTCAGGAATGTTTCTGCTTTTTTCAGCCAATCAGAAATTGCTCATTAAGTACAAAGATAAATGAAAGTAAAGTGAATGCGTTTGGTGTGTATATGTAGAAAGGGTAAATAGAAAAATAACATTAGGATTCCCGCCAAGGGCTTAATGTTATTATCTTCTTTACCCTTTCCACAACGGATAAATACTACGTTTCTGATTGGTCGACAAGCATTCTTGAAATATTTCGTAGTGCCCACGTTTTTCGATTCGCCCTGTAACACATTTTCTATTAATGATTTGTCGCTTCTATACCACGTTTTGCGTTACTGCGTCGTCCGATCTATAGCAGATCTTATTAGGGACAAAACTAAACTCACCAACCCACTTGGCCAACTTATTAATTTTTTTTCTATTGATTATTTTACATATGTCCAACTTTTCTTGCATTTTGTAAACAGGATCTGCGCGATTCACGCAGGTCCCTCCACGTCTACTGCGCGTGCCATCCGGTGCAACTGCTAAACTCGTTTGGGATTATCACGTGGATAGCAGAGATGATGAATTCAGCGAGATATCACCAATATGGAGCTACTATCCCAAGAGTGATGCTTACCAGCGAATTGGTTTTGAGTATAATTCCCTTGGTAGATGGAAATGGTTTGTCAGTAGTGAATGTCCACCCAGGTTATTAAACCCTACACGAATAAAGAAAGAATCCCGTGCTACTCTCGTTATCTCTAACGTCACCACTTCCGATAGCGGGGTGTATGGTTGTATTCTGGTTTTAAAGACAGGACAGCCTATTACTAGTAAAGTCGAGCTGATAGTACCAGGTAATAGGGAATTCAGTAATAAGCTAGATAGAATCTAATCTCGAATAAACCGGAACCAACCAACCAACCAACCAACCAGCCCACCCTCAATGAAAAGCATCCACAGAAAATGATGTGTATGAATGTAGGAGCGCATTACCTTACGATCACGTGTAACGCCTTATTTGTGTTTTCAACAGCTAGTATAAGGGTAAGTTGCACGATGATTGCATGTAGCATGAAACTCTAAGTTGCAACAATCTTCTGGGATCCTCCATTGTTTGATCTTGAAAGAAAATACAAGAACACTAATGTTGTTTATATGGCATTTAATATTTACAAAAGGCCGCACCGTCGAAACTTTCACTGGTGATATCGACCCTGGAGAATCAATCCCGATGAAGGAAGGTGTGTCAAGCTGTTCAAATATTGATTTTTTAAAAATACTTTATTAAAACTTAATACATCACTTTTCTAATACTCGGGCCGTGTAGTTCCAGTCCACTCAGGAGGCAAACGGCAACATAAGACACAGGCAGCCCAAGAAATGCCTTTGATGCATTACATGCCTACATATGGTTTTCATAAGGAAAATTAAAAAAAGAAAATGTAAAATACAAGTCACAATCAATTTTTTTTAATTTGACCTATGAAATCCGTTCGTGCCACGGACTTCTTAAAGGCATTTCTTGGGCTGCCTGTGTCTTATGTTGCCGTTTGCCCCATGAGTGGACTGGAACTACACGGCCCGAGTATTAGAAAAGTGGTGTATTGCGAACAAAATCTAAAACTACAGAATCTGAATAAATGTAAACTATACGATCAACTATAAGATCAAATATAAGAGATTTTTATACAACGATCTTAAATAATAATAATAATAATAATAATAATAATAATAATAATAATAATAATAATAGTAAGAAACTCTTTGTAATGAGTCTCAAAAGCATGAAGGTCATGAGTATTTTTGAGACTTTCTAGCATCGCGTTATGATCTTCTCAAATTGTCTGGTAACAGAACATACCTGAAAGGAGTACCAGGTTTTCAATTTTTATTTGTTAATGATATAATTTTTTCAGCTGCCCCAGATTCCCCCAAACTGATTACTGCAAACGCCACGGAAGCACCAATCACAGTAAACTGGAACAAACCAGATGGCCATGGCTACCCAATCTTGATGTACTCTGTACACAGAATTCAACTGGGTGAACATGAACAGGAAGTGACGTATTACGTGAACGAGGACGTGCACGATTACGAGGTTGGTGATGTCGAAGGTGGAAAATCGTACAAGTTTTACGTGACTGCTTGGAATACTCACGGGGAGAGCGTGAAAGACGACAGCAAGAGTATTTCAATAAAACTACAAACAACATGATGCGGCTTAGCTTTGCGGCAGGCGATCTCGTGATCCTAACGACAGAACGACTAAAAGACCCAGAACTCACAAACGATAATTTTTTACAATTACATTTACTACAAATTTTATTATTATTACAATTATTTTTGTTAACTGCCAAAGCTTTGTAGTTTAACAGATGCATGAGGGATCGCCACATCTTGGTTTTCAATATTCTGTAGTTTGATAATTGTAGTTTATAGTCTAACAGATGCATGAGAGATCGTCACATCGTGGTTTTCAATATTTTGTAGTTTGACAATTGTAGTTTGTAGTCTAACAGATGCATGAGAGATCGCCACATCTTGGTTTTCAATATTCTGTAGTTTGATAATTGTAGTTTGTAGTCTAACAGATGCATGAGAGATCGTCACATCGTGGTTTTCAATATTTTGTAGTTTGATAATTGTAGTTTGTAGTCTAACAGATGGATGAGAGATCGCCACATCTTGGTTTTTAATATTTTGTAGTTTGATAATTGTAGTTTGTAGTTTCAAAAATAGATTCAAATCGTTGGCTGATAAAATTATAGATTTATGATAGCTTGTGTTATGAGTAAAATAACGAATTCGGATTGTAGTTGCTTAGTTTCAACTGTTAGTAGGCCGCGAAAGCTAGTTGTTATGTATTTTTTCATTTTAAAATTCAATTTTTTTATATAAATAAAGCATTTAAAAAATCATATGAAGTCGCATTATTAAATATATGGTGACATTTTTGCTCTTTCTTCTTCTTCCTCCTCCTCTTCTTGTTCTTGTTCTTGTTCTTGTTCTTGTTCTACTTGTTCTTCTTGTTCTTGTTCTTGTTCTACTTGTTCTTCTTGTTCTTGTTCTTCTACCTCTTTGCTTTTTTCTTGCCGATTCTTCTTCTTTTTCAAAAGGATTAAAAACAACAAAAATAACAAAACAGCCTTCTAATTCTTAAACAGAGAATAGAAAAAGAAATACTTTTTTTTCCCCATTGTTTATATCAGGCAGACAAAAACCTCTCGCCCAAAGAAGCTAGAAACGTCTTGTTATTTTTCCACAGGTAGCCCGTCACAAATCTATCATTGTTTAATATCGATGGTTCGAGCCCTCCTAGCTAAAATCCGGGATCAATCATGCCCCTGATGATTTATTAGCATGAATTTAATAATTATCAATGAAGGCCTGATGCCGAAGTTGCCCGAATATATTACTGGGGGAACAATTTTTTGCAGTAGAGAAAGGGAGGACATCGCAAAAACACAATCACATCAAATGGGAATTGCACCAGCCTTTCCCTACCTTATAATAAATGACCCATATTTGACAAATGACAAAAACCCAGTGTCTTAGCATTGACTAATGAAGAAATAGAAAACGCGCACGGTATGGGCAGAACACGAGAGAAGTTTTGAAGCACGAGTCGTAGTCAAGCAACACTTCTCTCGTGTTCTGCCCATACCCAAGTGCACACAACACAGCAAGCAAGTTTTTTTTATTTCTTTTTATAAAATACAAATCAACTTACGCACCTGCTGCGTGATCTTGACCATAAAGCACGCGTCTCGGTCAATCAGGATGC
The DNA here is from genome assembly GCA_015163945.2 of Stichodactyla helianthus. Taxonomy (NCBI): domain Eukaryota; kingdom Metazoa; phylum Cnidaria; class Anthozoa; order Actiniaria; family Stichodactylidae; genus Stichodactyla; species Stichodactyla helianthus. The sequence continues at coordinate 14,831 of WUAP02097997.1, forward strand.
GAGATTCTCAGTGTGCATGTTTTTTTTTTTAATTATTTATTATTTATTATTTTTATTTTTTATATATAAAAAGTTTTATTCTTTTCATTTTCCTGTTACTCCACATTCCCGCCCTACGAGACGATTCGAAATCTTTCACTTTCGTCTTTCGCTTATCTTTCTATATTTTTGTTAATTAAACTATATTCAAAACTACCATGTAAGCCTCTGACCAAAAGGTTCTTGTATACACCTATTTCAAAAATCGTTGTCGCAGCTGAAGGCAACAGTCAACACTCCAAGACAGCAAAGGATTTCGGTAATTTTTTCAAAAATTAATTCATCCAGAGCATATTTTGGTTGCACGCATTTGTGACATATATTTCTGGCAAGCTGCAGTGGTAGTTCAGGTGTTAAACCGAATATTTTGGAAAATACCAGTAGTGCAAACATGATTTATGAGAAAAATTACCGAAAACCTTTGCGGCCTTGGAGTGTTGACTGTTGCTTCGGCTGCGACAACGATTTTTTAAATAACACTAGCGGGACAATGCCACGTATAATAACCAGTTATTGGATGAGGTAAAGGTTACTGTAAACCTTCAGGGTCATGAGTTTCGTTTAAAACTCTCTCTATCCGCATCATCTTAAACAAAACCATATAAAACTATATACCGTTTTAAAGGTTATATGATAGAGATTTCAAATATAATACTTTTTAAAAGCAAATTTATAATCTGAAACAATATCGGTGCCGTAAAGGCAAATCGAGTGTGTTTCATAGACATGAATAAATGGACATCGGGTCATCGCTTAATTCCGAAAAAAACTGCACTAACTTAAAAGGGTAATGATAAACTAAAAAAGTGTGTGAGCGTTTTTGATATTTTGGGTATTTCTTCTGAAATACGATCAAACGTCAATCCATATGGAAATTTTTCCACCGTCCAACTTTAAACTTTAATAACTTTTTAATAAATCAAAAAAGCAAAAATCGCTCACACACTTTTTTAGTTTATCATTACCCTTTTAAGTTAGTGCAGTTTTTTTCGGAATTAAGCGATGACCCGATGGCCATTAATTCATGTCTATGAAACACATTCGATTTGCCTTTACGGCACCGATATTGTTTCAGATTATAAATTTGCTTTTAGACAGTATTATATTTGAAATCTCTATCATATAACCTTTAAAACGGTAAATATTTTTATATGGTTTTGTTTAAGATGATGCGGAAAGAGAGAGTTTTAAACGAAACATACCCCTGAAGGTTTACAGTAAACTTAAGCATAATATCGTAAATTATCAAGAGCGAGGTCTGTGTTATCTTTCGAAGCCGTAGGCTAGAGGTCTCACTGACTCGAGTGATAATTTACGATTTCTTGCGAAAACATTGTATATCTTGAAAATTTAGGAAATTTATCTTTTACAGCTACGAATTAATTTTTTTAGCGCGTGTCCAGCACTTGGACTATGAACTCGACATGATAAATCTCATATTTGTATATCTTTCTGCAAATACCACGAATTACTTAGGCTCTCAACCAATCAGAATTGAGATAGTGAGAAAAATGTAGAATAAAAATCTGTATAAACTCTCAGAAACGGAAAAGCAAATCTCTAAAACGCTGATTATCTATACATATTGTCGCAAATCAAATCCTTTTATTTGAGTGCCTAGTCGTTCTAGCGCTTTAGCACTAAACGGGGGCTCTATGACTCACACACGCTACCACTACATTGACTGTTTTAAGCATACACCTCTCAGCTCACATGTTGATTTTTACGGAGGGAGGAAAACTGGAGAACCCGGAGAAAAACCCTCGTGGCAAGGGAGA
>WUAP02098108.1:0-16643 GCA_015163945.2 Stichodactyla helianthus
GTACGTGCTGTAAGTCAGTGCCGTACGTTTCCCACTCATACGATAACCATTCTTATGGGAAGCCATTTCAGTGTTACGGCATACCGTACCCTGTACGTGCTGTAAGTCAGTACCGTACGTTTCACACTCTACAAAAAACGTCTAGACTAATGCTTTGGTTTTGTTTTTTAGCGAAAGAGGCAGCAGGGCAAGGCAAGCTCAAGGAAGAGCTCAAGGATATCATCGATGAGTTAAACGATCATTTGGAATCCATGAAGAAAAAAGTAGACCAGCAACAGAAGAAGATCGCTCAACTACAGCGAGAAAACGAAGAGCTAATGAAACAGTTAAATGACCAGCGAGCTCAAACTGGAGAGAATAACCAACTTAAAAATGGCATAGCCAGACTGCAACAACAACTACAAGGTTGGTGACAGTACCATATTTATCCAACCTATATTTATATATTGGGGTCCCTGTGCTTTCACTCAACGCGTTAGACTCGGCAGTAGTTATACACTCCTTTCTTACGACCCATAAAGCATTTCGTTTTGGCTCATTTCCATCAAATTTGAGGGCCACTTTGCATCACTACAATAGTTTTCATGTGTAGTGAAGGATAACAAGCTGTTGTGGCAGAGCAGAAAAACGACAAGGCCGCTAATTTCACGATTTTTTAATTTAATTGGTTGTGGTACACTAAAACTATACGCCTTTCATTTGTTTCACTTGCTCCAAACTTGTGACAAAATTGTGTCGAATTAGAGTAAAGCTTCTTGGAGATATTCACGAAAATGTCAGATCAAATATCACCTCTCCCAAAAAAACAAGGCGTTATATCTCAAAATCGTATTCACTGAATTTTGGTCACATTTGATATTTTGTTCTTTGGCCCCAAAAGAGCGTGTTTATAAAATATTGAGCTTAAAAACGGATAGATGTCCTTATAACGAAAGAAAGAAAAAGGTTTTTCAGCTATGTCAGCTGTTGTATTTACGCAGTGCCCCTCAAAGTCGAGAATAAGAAGCCAGTGAATAATTGACTGAATTTAATTTCAGCTGCGCAAGAGGCTCTCAACAGAGAGAAAGCAAATGCTGAAGCTCTACGACGGCGACTTTCAGAACTCGAAGGCCAGGTTGCGAAGGGTAGTTCTTTGGAACCTCTCCTTGCTGACACCAAAGCGAGGCTGAGGGCTGCCGAAGCTGACGCAGACGAACTACGAAATGCTTTGGAACAGTTGAAGCAACAAATGAAGGTATGATATTGTTATCTTAAAATAGTACTGAGGCTTCCTCGTGCTGCGTTACCTGTACCCAGGTAACGCGCATGCTCTGCTACTTTAACCGCTGGATATTTTGTTTTTCTAGGCCGATCGTCAAGCTGCTGAAGAGAGAATTCGCAGAGAACAAGAGAAAGTAGAGAAGGCGTTGCAGGCAGCGAAGGCGGGCTACGAAAACGAAAAGCAACTAAAAGATCTTGGGATACAGGTTGATTTACTCAAGGTATAAAAACCCTTTTAAAAGAAAAATTATTCTGTGTCATCCATCTATCTCTCTCTCTCTCCCTCCCTCCGTTCGTTCGTTCCGTTCGTTCGTTCGTTCGTTCCGTTTGTTCGTTCCGTTCGTTCCGTTCGTTCCGTTCGTTCGTTCGATCGTTCGTTCGTTCCGTTCGTTCCGTTCGTTCGTTCGTTCGTTCGTTCGTTCGTTCGTTCGTTCGTTCGTTCAATCATTCATCCCTCCCTCCATTCATTCATTTATTCATTCACTCATTTGTACATTCATACATTTATTCCATCGTTCACTCATGAAAACTAAACCTTTTACTTTTCACAGGGAAGAAACGATGAACTGGAGCAACGCCTGAAGGAGCTTGAAAATGAACTGAAGAACTCTTTCGACAAAGATGAGGTTCTTGACAGGCTGGCCGATCTAAGAGATGACATTGATACCAAGAACGAAACTGTACGTCAACCGTTAGGGCATGGGGATGAGTTAGGAGACACGTTAGGGGATCTACATCAGAGATACTTGGATCTACTTGGAGCGCTAAAGAAAGAGAGACAAGGACAGAAGGTCGATAAGAACAAGGTACGGTCGATAAAATATTGTCTAATGGAAATATAGCGATACTTCATGTGACATAAGCCTTTGTTATTCATGTGCCAACCAGAGATTGATTGGCTGGTGAAACAGCAATTTGTGAAAAGCTTTTATGAACCTGGTTGGCATATTAACATCACAATGGTTTTGTTAGTAGACATGAATTATCGCTATAGATGCTTTAGTGTTGATGATGCCGATGATGATAGTGGTTAAGATGATGATGTTGATGATGATGCAGGTGATGCGATGGTGGTTGTGGTGTTGATAATGGTGGTAGTGATAATGATGATAGTGGTCAGTGGTAAGATGACGATGATGATGATGATGACAGTCATGATGATAGTGATGATGATAGTGATAATGATGATAGTGATGATGATGATTTCATTCTTTCAGGTCGATGGTGAGCTCAAAGATCTCAATGCAAGAATAGAAAACCTACAGAACGCACTAAAACAGGCTAACGATCGTGCAAGACAGGTACCAACCTATCTACTTTGTGAATTTCCTGACGGGTGACCAAACCAACTAGATAATAAATATTAATTTTAATTTCAAGATGGAGATGGAAAACGAAGACAAGGAAGCCAAAATACAGAAACTAGAAGGTGATCTGAGACGACTTAAGGACAACATGGCGAGACTAGGGGATTTGCAGAACGAGGTTTATTTTTAACTCTGTTTAATTTATCTTTTATTACTTATTGTTCTTTTCTTCCTTTTCTTTCCCCTTTCTTCCCACTTTTTCTGCCGTTCATCGTTTCACTCACTCCTTCACTCCTTCATTCATTTATTTTCTTCATTTTCCACTATTTTAAATTATCAATGATGACCTGTCAAGCAGGTCTACGTGGCTCGTGTCCCACCCATTTTTCCTCTCCATTCATGAGTATGACCACCTGTCTTTCAAGCACCTCTCACGCAGCCACTTCACGTCTATAATATTTTGAACTTGACTTTTACAGCTTGCACGCTTAAGAGCCGCCCAGGGAAGAGAGGTTAAAGGCTTGGAAGATGAAATAGCAAAGCTAAGAGACCGACTAAAACAGATGAAAAGCACCATGGAAAAAGAGGTTTGTAGTTTTATAGCTATAATTTTAAAGCGTGAAGGAATGTTCTTATGATGTTAGTTGCTTTATCTAGAAGCGAAAGTTTCTCAAAAAGTCTCTCAAATAAATGCTTACTTTTCCGAAGACTGCTGTGACCCGGACTCTATACTTATATTCGGAGTAAGATTAATTCTTAAAGCTATCATAACCCAGCCCGATTTTCAACTAAAAATTGAATCCAGTAAACAAAACAGAACCCAAAATATTAACTCAAGACAAGAAAAAAGCGGACGGTTTTTCCAACATGATATAATAGAGCAGATTACTTATGACTGTGAAAAGATTGCGGCACGAACACGGCCAAGGCACAGCAAGGCACGTCAAAATTCTAGAAAACTTCGCGGTCGCGGCAAGGCACGCTCACAACACGATCGTGCCGCAAGCTTTTCACAGTCATATAAAATCTGCTGTATGAATAGAAGCCACTATCTTTGTAACGTGTTATATTATATAGGTGGATGATGCTCGTGCACCTTTAGAAGCCAAGATTCGTGACCTAGAAGACAAACTAGACCAGTTACATGATCGATTGGCCAAGGCAAAGGCTGAAGCAGACAAGGTATTGTTCACCAGCTGCATGACAGTGGTGTTAATACTCTGTTGCTGTTGCTGTTGTTGTTGGTAGTGGTGGTGTTGCTTTTGTTTTTGTTGTTGTTGTTGTTGTTGTTGTTCTTGCTGTTTTGTTAATGTGTTGTTATCGCTGCTTAATCAATTTATTTAAAATATATAAACTTGGAAAATGTTTAAGAAATTGCCTCGTTCATTGCATTTTCTCGATAGCTGAAGGGATTACACGGTGATCATGCAGCTCTGAAGAAAGAACTCCAGGATGAGATAGCATCTCTAACTGATGCTCTACAAGACGCTAACGATCGAGCACAGTACTTGGTAAAGAATGTTATTTCAACTACACTTTGATGCAAGGAATGGGCTACTCTCCCAACCAAACAAAAGAACATAAAAATTGATTGTCAAAAGAAATTCTTAATTTTTAAAAAGAATTTCCTCACACTTTTCGAAGCCAGTACTTCTATGCTCTTTCGCATATTATTCTTCTTGCAAACAAGCGTGAAAATTAGGGAAGAGAAGCTTCCATTTCTCTATCAGCTTGCCAGTGATCCTGTATCTGTATTTTGTTGTGTGATTTTTCACAGGAAGATCAGCGAGCAAATGACAGACGTCTATACCAGGGAAGAATCAAGGAACTGGAAGATGAGCTGGAACGCGCAAATGAGAGACTCCAACGAGTGATGGCAGAGAACGACAATAAAGTAGGTTATCCAACACACAACACAAGTGCCTAACTGTCTGTCTAGCTCACTAACGTCTCGCTACTCTGACTCACTCTTGGGCATTGAAAATCCAGCATTTTGCACTTTTGGTAGTGGAAAACTGAAGATTAATCAACTGTCTGATCGGGCTGTTGTCGTTTTTATAAAAAAAAGCAAATATCTAGTTCTTTCTTGTTCTGTTTTAACTATAAAAAATAAACTTTTCCAAAGTGGATTTCTACAAGAAACATGGCAAAAGTTGGATGGATTGAATATCTCGTGATAGACCACGTGAGTGGTTGCCGTGGCAACCCTTTTACATCCCGCACTGCATGATGGGTATATTTTGATCGTTCCATTTCTCGTTGGTCTTGCTATAGTTGGACAGGGAACGTCAGGCCAACGCAGATAAAGTGAGAGATTTGGAAGACGAGCTGGATAGATTGAGAAACCAGCTAAGAAGAATGAGACAAAAAGCAGACGATGATGTAAGTAATATGAATCAATCACTGTTTAACATTGTCAGCTGTGGGTGGCATGGGTGGTGTAGCGGTAAAACGTTCGCCTCTCACCGCTGTGGTCCAACGGGTCACTGGTTCGAGCCCTGCGGGATGCCACATGTGAGTAGAGTTTGTTAGACGTGTTGTTCTCTCCCTTGCCACGAGGGTTTTTCTCTGGGTTCTCCTGTTTTCCTCCCTCCGTAAAAATCAACATGTGAGCTGAGAGTTGTATGCTTAAAACAGTCAATGTAGTGTGGTAGTGTGTGTGAGTGATAGTGCCCCCAATTAGCGCTAAAACGACTAGGCACTTAAATAAAGAGATTTGATTTGATTCTGTGATGTTTATAAACGACGACGTCAAGATCACTGCACGCAACGTCCGCTAATAGGCCATTTGCATGATGGAATAATTTACTACAACTACCAGAATGCTTTGAGTGACTTCTATTGTCAGGCAAAGTTTACCAATTGTCTCTACTCCCAGGAGAGTAGAAAAATCTGAATAACAAAGAATTTTGACAAAGCATTCTGGTAGCGGTAGCCAATGACTAAATCATGAAAACCGCTAATTTCAATACAGTTTCTCTGAATGCAACAATTCCTTCAGTAATTTATTACTAATTGGCTGACGATTAATGTCATTACTTCTGGTCATTATTTCAGGCAGCCAAGAACAGAGATTTAGAAGCCCAACGAGCCAAAGAAATGCAAGACGCACTAGCTGCTCTACAGGACGAGCTACAGAAAGCAAGGATAAGAAGCGGAGACCAGGTAAAACGTAGTGAGACTTCTATTTATTACGGCCTTCGGGGGGGGGGGAGGGTCGGCAAAATTTTGGACCTTGGCTACCAAACATTTCATAAAGCCCTCCTGACAAGAGTAAAAATTTCATAACCCCCTACAAGACTTCTCAAGATAACGCAAACCCCCTCAATTGTGCTGACTCCCCCCCCCCCACTCCATAAATAAATGAAAGCCCCCTTATTCCTGCTGATATCCTTTGACCTATTCACCACGCATGTCACTTTTGTTGCATCAAAATTCTGCGTTGCGTCCAAACACACTCGAAGTTCTTTTGTATTGCAACTCTTTTGTAGCCAATTCTGTTTATGTTTCTTTGTTATGGTTGCTGTTTATTGATTTTGTTTGTTTGTTTATTTAGCTTAACAAAGCCGAGAGAAGAAATGCTGCTTTACAGACCTTACTTGATCAACAAAACCAGGCTTTGCAGGTATTACAGTCGATTATTGATCCTGTTACCTACGTTAAATCATGGTTCGCACTCCTGAAATTCCCGAAAAACTCCTTGAATTTGGAAAATTTCTTCCAGGGCTCTGGAAAACTCCTGGAAAATTTTAATTTTGACACCAACTCCTGGAAAACTCCTTGAATTTTCTATTAGTATTAGGTTAAGTATTAGTAAAATAAAAATTGTGGAATTGTCTGACATGAAATTTCAAAGTTAAGGGTCCTGGAATTTTTATTTTTATACCCTGGAAAAAACCTGGAATTTTATAATCTTCTTGTAGTGCGAACCCCATTTAAATTCATTTTAATACTTTAATTTTAATACTCTGTTAATTATATAGCAAGAGGTTTATCTCTTTTTTTTTTCAACATATTATGGATATTTTATTGAGGGCCAGTTTTAGTTGTGTGTTGGATTGTAAAATACATTTTTGTGTTGTTTGAAGGAAAACGCGCGCCGAGACCTTGATCATCAGGCTCGTGTCCAGGACTTCCAGGATCAGATAGATGAGCTGAGGAGAATGTTGAAAGACGCAGAAAACCAATTACTCAAGGTCTGTCTATCAATCTTGTTGCATTCTCTGTTTCTACGAGTAATTCATTGAGTGTATAGGTCACGTGGCATGCCCATACGTCATTTACCAAGGCGTTGCATTGTTTGTTTGTGCACTGATCTAAATAACGAACCATTTTTTAACGCCCTTTCTCCTGATATCAAGGAATGACAGTACCTTGTTAACTACATGTCAAAACCTTAGAGACTCTCAAAACATTAGGCCTTGTTTGTTCCGTAATCTGAAAGCTCTTTTTGATCTACTTTGTAGGACAAATACGAAAAAGACCTTGATGCTTTGCGGGCAGACCAGAGACAGATGGCTGCCCAGGCTGCCGCGGCCAAGGAACTGGCAGACGCTCAGAAACAGGTACTTTGATTGGCTCTGAATGGTACTTGGGCACCAGTTCCCTGTCATCTCAATTACCACAGGACGACTACAGTACTTTTTTCGCTCTCTTCAACAGATTGCAAGACTGCAAGCCTTTCTTGCTGGCAAAGACGAACAGCTACAAGAACAGTTAAAGAAAGTAGCGAAAGATGACCCATCCTTAGGTTAGTGCGACTGATACTGTGGTCAAAGTCATACATATAATCTATACATTGCTTTTAACGACCTATTAAACATTTCATTTTGTTTTGGTAATTTGAGAGACTTTTTTGATCGTTGTAGCCTCGCAAAGAGATGAGATACGTAACCTTGCATCAGCGCTATCGCAGCAAAACGCCGAACTAGATCGCCTTAAAGACGAATTGTCTCACCTGAAGAGCATACCAGGAGGGTACACGTTATCTGGACCACACGGTGAGAAGAATCATATAGGATAGTTACCTTCAATGTTGACCCATTTTGTTTCTATTTTTCCTCTTTTTCTTGTATATTTCCATATTCATATATCTTCCTGATCGCTGCCAAAACAATACAACAAGGAAATAGTCGTGACGTATAAAATATAGCTTATATATTACGTCATAACCACGGTAGTGATGACGTAATAACACTACATTTCTCGTCAACTTTTTTTAGAACCAACGGCTCTTATAACGGCTGTAATGTTTTTTAATTTTTCTTGCTTCTAGAACTATTTTGTTTTTAAATCCTTTTTACTTGTTCATAATTTTTTGGCGAAATTTCTCAAAATTCAGGACCCACCCTCACCTCCCTGGCTGACGAGATCGAAGCCCTACGAGCCGCCTTACACGACCGAGAACGTCAAATCGAGGCTCTGACACAGGGATACCATGGAGGTGCAACTCCTGGTCACATGACTAGAACGACAGGCCTTGAAAGAACAGGGCTAGCAACCACGCCGGTAGTTTTGGCTAGTGGCCTGGTAAACAGTCCGGGGGAGATACATCATCATCATCATTTCAAGAAATCTGCCAAAGGTGAGTCAAATGACAAAGGCACCGTGGCTTTGAAATGGCTTCCGTAATCGAGCACTGTGATTGGATGATGTGGGTTTTCAGGCTTCTGATTGGCTCAAAGTGGAATTCCTTTGGAAGGCACGGCACGTTCTTTTAATTTTTTTAAATTTTTTTTTATTTTTTAAATTTATTTATTTAAGACCAAATCTGCTCCAAATGTCAAACAATTTTTTTTTTTCTTCATTTTTTAAAATAATAAATAAAGCGGTTTTTTTTTTTTTTTGCGTCTTATTTCCAGGAGGCTCCCGTCCAAAAGGTGCCACACTACCAAATATGGAGCTTCCAACAAGCCCCACAGTATTGGGTGCCTCAGTTGTCAGCCCCGGTACATATGGGGCTTCGGTCCATCATCATCACTATGATGACCTTCCAGACGACAAAACTAAACGAAGAAGAAAAAAAGACAAGACGGAGGATCTGTTCTGTAACGTAGCCGAGCACGGAGACCTGGTACTAGTCACGTGATATCAATATTTCGTTGATTGCTTTGTTAGATTTAGTTAATTTTTAAATGATGTCAAGAAAATCTTGAATGTTTGCAGGAATATGAAGTGGGACTTCTAGAAGGAATGCTAACATCAACCAAACAACAATCGGCACAGGTTAGTTGCGGGATGGGTATCCTGTGGAAGAGAAGGGAATGGGAACCAAACAGATTCATCTGACACAGGAAGTCCGTTTCCAAATTTTCCGAGCTAGCGACATATATCAGTTATGAGTTACAGTTGACTGACTCTCTTTGAGCGACCAATCTCGTAAGCGAACATCTCCCGTCAGCGACCACCTTTACATCTCCCCGTTTTATTTCTCATATAAACAATGTAATTAATCTCTCGTAAGCGACCGCTTACCCACGGCCCCTGGTGGATGGCGTCGCTTACGAGAGAGTCGAATCATTTTTGGTTACTGTTGATCTTTTCTTGAGTGTAAAGGAATTCGTGAGAAGGAAGAAAGAAAAAAAAAATCATATTTCATGGAATATAGTTCTCCTTTTCATATTTCGTGTGCGACTCTAATTATGAATTTAATTTTTTTTTTTTATATTCGATCCTAACTAAACAAATCCTCCTGCGTTTGCATTGCTAATTCTGTCGCTATTAAATTACTATTTACACAAGTTTGCTTCTCAACTTCACCTTCTTCTTCTTCATTCAAAAGAACTACCATTTCTTTTGTGTCTAATCAATTATCTTGTCCATATATTTACACCGATATGTATTCACACGAAACCTAACACCCAACATGTCTTACAAGAAACGTCAGCTTTGTTAGTGTTCGTATCACTCAGTAATTTGAATTTTTGACCTTTTGTAAACTGTACAAGTGGTACCCTATTTATACGAGAATCAGGATGCTTAGGTAGTCGAGTAGTAGTTTTCCGGAATTTTTAGTGTAGAATTTAGGTTATTTTTCTTATAAAATGTCAACGAAAGAAGTTAAATTCCACGAGAGTACATCGTATGTACCTGTGAAAAAGGTTGGTGTCGCTTTTGTGTATTTTAGGATAAGTAAAACTGAATTAATTCCTTTACTGTGTGTGTGTTGTTGTTCGAATCTTGCAGGACCAGAGAGATTCTCTTCGTAATGATTTACAAAATCTCGAAGATGAAGTAAGTTGAAAAAATATATATATTCCTAAATAATTCCAGATACTATTATCTTATTATTGCCATAAACATTTTAGAGAACCGCATTTGCTTTCCAACTGTGTGTAAATTTTTGTACCCTTTTCCACCAAAACTGCTGGCTCTCACGACGCGTTTGCCACTGAGACTGACGTGTGTCGTTTAAACAAGAGAGCATATCTTATCAAAAAGTTTAATGGACTTGGTAAATCTACCTTGAACATATTACCTTAATAGTGTATTCGTTTTGAAACCAATTCTGGAGTTTTCTTTGCTCTGCTCTTGCGAGATACATCGATACCCAGAAATATGGTATCTGCCTAAGTGTTTCGTATTTATAATAAAAGCCATTCTCCGTATCGTATTTCTTTAAAACTTAGCTTCTGAAGTTTAGTGATTCCTACGTTCTAAAAATGAGAATGCCCTGATGAAACTTTGATGTAGCAACCAAGGAATGCATGCAACCAATGAGTGAATAATTCCTCACAAAGACTTGTCTTGCTTAAGTGTATCTCATTCTAAACCCATTTTTCAATTGTGCCTCTCTCAGAGCCTCCTTTTCTCACTCCAGACTAAGTTTTGATGGTTTCAAGATATTCAAGATATTCTTGATGTTATTTTAGGTTCAGTGTGCGCTGAGGAACCGAGCCGTGACTAGGCGCAATCAACAATATTCTCTTGACGCTACACTAGCGGTAAGATGATTCTAGTTTAACGACTACAACAACAACAACAACAAAAACGAAGTTGCTTCGAGTTTAAGACCGACCAAAGCAATTCGCCTTTCCCAAATCGAGCAGAGGAATAGGTTCAAGTCGAGTTCGCAAAGTATCATGGATTGTTTGGAAGGACACAAAAATAGCGTCTGTAACAAATTCAGAGTGTTTAAAACCTATCCAAAGAAAGCAACATTCTGAAACGACATTCCAGGAGCAAAAAGTCCTAGAGGATCAATAGAACAGTGTAGTGTGGTTCAGTTGCTAGGAGATGGCTACTGTGATGAGGAGCAAAAACTTCAGGCAGAAAGGTTGTTTTGATTGCCACAGGCAAAACCACACACAAAAAAGACAAACAAACAAATAAGAGAAGAAGAAGAAGAAGAAGAAAAAAGAGAAGAATTGATATGGATCCAGCGGCATTCGAACCCGGGTCTGCCACGGTAATTTATGCAAAAATTACTGTGAACACACTAACCATACCCCCGAGACATTCCCTTGAAAGCTGAGGCGTAGTATGGATTTCCGAGCTTGACCGGCGATTAAGTGCCGTTCCGTCATCTTAGGGGTTCGAGAATCTTTGCCGAAGCATCAGGGGAGAAGCTAGCCGGCCCCCAGACCATACATGACTAACTCCTTGCTCTAACCACGGTTCACATGGATTTGAAAGAGAAAAAAAACCTAGTCATTGTGGTGCAATTGGTTTCGCATGTATTATTTTCGTCATTCTTTGAAAGCGATAGACGAGTGGTCTAATGCGCTGTGCTTTCAAGACAGTGAGTCAAGCCCGATTGGGCTGGGTTAGTACCCTGATGGGTGACCAATGATATCTACTCAGAACTTTTCTTTTCTTTTTTTATCTTCGATTTTATCTTTCTTTCTACGGAAACAAATCTAAGAAGAGGAAGTCTGGAAGGCAACTGGCACCTCACGCGACAAATCCATAATGCATTGCGAACTCGACTCGAACCCAGTCCTCTGTTCGTTTCTGAATAGGCCAAAAACAGCAGCAGCAACAGCAACAATGACAATAGTGCAAGAATAAAAACAAACAAACAGTCCTAAGGTCGGCATTAATAAAGAAGTATTTTTTCAGAAATTTCAGGACCACCTATTGACGATTATAGACCACAAGTCTCATCTTTTAGAATCGTGATGTTCTCAAAAACAGTTAGTGACTTGTTCATAGGACAGACTAGACAGACAGACAGGCAGACATATTAATTTAGGCATTTATGAAGTTAATTATCATTCATTTATCTTTGTTTCCTGTATTTTTCTATTTATTTTCATTCAGAGTGTTTTGTATTTTCAAAATTACTTCGTTATAACATATTTATTTACTATTAATCCTATAAACTGCTTCAAATTAGTTATCAAAGTGTGTTGTGTGGTCTGTATAGTTTCATTGGCCTGTCTTTAGTCTTCAAGGAAGGCAGTAAACATAGCTCTCTGACTCTGAGCCTGACTGCGCTCTTTAACTTTCTTACTTCTTTGGCAAATGAAGGTTCTAGAATCCACGTGCTATTTTTCTTCAGTTAAAACTGACTAATTTCCTGTGTTTGACACCGTACCGTGCGTCTTCGTTATCTGCAGTCCGCTTTAACTAACTCCCTTCTGCATAGTTTATAAAAGATTGGTACAAAAACTTTTCGCGCCAAATTGCAAGGTTAAATTTAGAACCAGCATGTCTTGTCTCCGCCATCTTGGTTTTTTTTTCCTAAAAAAAGTCCCAGAATGCCTTGCGGGCGACGTTTGTTACCAGTCTTCCATTTCTTCTTATTGCTTTATGTTATAATTCTTGGTTTTCACTCATTACTCTGGAAATGGCGTGAGAGCCATTTTGGTGTACCTAGCGTTAGAAGCTATTAAACCTTTAGTTCGGTACACCATCATGAGAAATGAGAAAACAACACGATTGTAAGCCAGTCAGCTTCTATAGCCTTCATGAGCCGATGTAGTACCAAGAGTGTGTTATTGGATAAGTCAAGAGATGTATATTGATTGACCATCAAATAAAAACATCAAACAAACTGTAGTTGTCAGCGGTCTTTTCTTTGCGCATGCGCGTCTTCGCATTTGGCACGTTTGAAGGACCTAGTAGAAGCTGATTGGTTCAAATAGGTAAGCTCATAAAAGTTTTTTCTACTGTTTGTGTCAATAGACCTTAGCTTGGGCGTAATGTTTACCCATTTCATACCACGTGTCATTCCCTTGAGGATAAGATCCTTTGTTTGCGGTACATCTATATTAATTTATCTTCTCAAGAGTTACCAAGAAACAAAGAAACAATACCAAAGGGAATGGCACGTGTTTGAAATGGGAAAACACTGCATCTCAGCTGAGGAGGTCTATTTAATATAGAGGTATTTCTTCAAAGAAATTCCCAACTTTCTGTAATCATGTTTAGTGGATGTATGATAATCATTATGATGTTTCATGTTCCAGTACGACAACCTCCATTTCACTGTGAGGATATTGCATTTAATTGACTTGTTATGTACAATTAATCTTTACAGATCGTAAACGAGCAAGGAGTACAGACGCAAACGACGCAAACCGATGAACAAACACACCAACAGACTGGCTACGTCATACCTCAACATTATCTGCAACCGAGGTAGGTATTATAGGGCTGAAGAATTCTACACTTACAAACAATTTCATGATTGTCACCATTCTGTAGAACAACTCGTCGGGAATTTAGAAAATGACCCTTAAAAGGTTCCTCAGTCGCGTCCTGGTGGGTGTGCCTACAAATAATTTTTACTCCCAAGAAATAAAAAAAAAAGCATCGCACGTATCATTATTTTTACCTAAGGTAACGGTGAGCATCCCCGCCTCTTTTGCATGCACCCCCCCCCCCCTGGCGTAACATTTAAAGCCTCGAGGAGAACCTGGCCCGCAAATAAACATAAATGAAATTACAAGAATGGATTTCGTGGTTTAATCCAATACAGCGAGACCCGCGTGAATAAGGCAAGTTATCCATCATATCCTGCGCAAGTGCCATCACACGCTGATCTTGAGGCCAGGCGAGACTATCAAGTCAACGAGCTTGCACATATCGATAGCCAGCTAGGAAAACGACGCATGGAGCTGCAGGAGGTGACCGCAAGCCTTACTGATCGCAGGCTGGAGCTAGACAATGTTATTGAGCAGGTTAGTCGATGGCTATGAAATGAAAGATGGTGATGATGATGGTGGTGGTGGTGGTGGTGATGGTGATGGTGATGATGGTGATGATGATGATGATGATGATGATGATGATGATGGTGGTGGTGGTGGTGGTGGTGATGGTGATGATGATGATGATGGTGGTGATGATGGTGATGATGATGATGGTGGTGGTAATGTTGATGATGATAATCATTCCTGATTTCGTTATGTTTTTTACAGTGTAAACGTGGAGAAGATCGTCTTCGTCGTGCTCAAGATGATGCGAACCACATCGAGCAACGTGCGTCCGAAACTTCAAACAAACTGATCAGGGCTGGTAACCAGTTATTGAGCTTGGAACTCAGGTCCAGGACTATGTCGGACAGACTCGACCGCTTAAACCTGGTAAATAATAAAAGTAATTTTCATTGTAAACTCCATTGTTGTTGTACTAATCAGAGGGTTTGATATTCAAGGAAATTGAAACAAAGACCAGGAGCCTGTCCGAAACAGAAACGAAATATAGCGAAGTGAACAAAAATGTGGAAAGGATGAATAAAGAGATGAAAGGGAAGAAAGAAGAACTGGAAAGTACAGAGAAGAAACTGAAAGACGTCCAAGAGAGGCTGAAGTTGTCGCTAAGGTATTGTCATTTGATTCATCATTCTTGTGGAGAGCAGACTTGAGAATGACGTTGTGCAACAAACTTTTCTTCAAGCCACTGCAGTCTTAGCCTGCAAGGAGAAAAGCTCACGATACACGCTGGAATATGTTCTCGCGCTGGCAAAGCCGCATTGCTAGATTTTCGTTGCCGACTGCTTGCGCAATATCATGGAAGCAAGAGGTTACATATATACTAGAGTTTGGGACACGAGTTGAAATCTTTGGGGCGTGAGGGGTTGATTTTTTTAGGTAGAAGAAGGCGAAAATTTCTTGACGTACACGAGAACATCAAACAACTCGGCTCACACGTGAAACGGGTTCGAGAGGTCAACGACCACAGCAACGAGAGGTGACGCATCAGCTCAGCGCGCTAGCCTTGTATTCCCGGCCGCGTCTCACCTATTCTTGTTCTAATATCCAGACTTGAAGAACTACGAGAAATTATTTCGACCACAGAAAAAGACGAATTCTTAAAAAGAGAGCAAAGACTGAACGCCTTGAAAGATGGCGAGAAGATTTTGGGCGAACGAACATCTGAACTCGCGAGAACACGAAACGAACTACAGAAACAAACCAAAGAATACCACGAGTTGAACGCTAACATCACGCGTGCAAGAAAAGATCTAAACCAGCTGGAAATAGCTGTTAAGAAGAAAAATATCGAGATAGAGGAACTTGCTGAAAGAAAAGAAGAGGAAAGAGCTTACCATGAAGCTATTTTAGAGGTGAGAGCATTTGATTGGTTGTCTTTGGTCAGGTGACCGGTCGGTTAGAGGGTGGTCGGTCGATCACTAGTTCATAAGTTGACTTGTCTGGTTGATTGGTCGATCGCTTAGAGTGTGAATAGTTGATGGTTGATCTGCGGGGCTGGATGGTCGGTCGGTGGACGGATGGTTTACCGACCGATGAGAGGATGGTACGTTTCGGCTGTTTTTTGGTCGATGGCTTTGCAATCGGTCGGTCGATTGATTTGAATTCGTTATACCTTCATTTTTTCTTTTTCGTAGGAAGCAAAAGAGAAACTGGACGAGATAAACGAGGCAAGAAACGAAGTACTATCCGCGCTCAGAAAGCATCGAGAAGAACTGCTCATAATACGACAAAAGGTTCAAGAAGAGAACGAAAAGAAGACACAAAACGAGAAGGATTGCATCGAGAAGCAAGAATACCTCAACACGCTCACCCTCCAGGCAGAAGAGAAGGAAAAATATTTATCAGATTTGAATGATAAAGTGAAAGAAAACCACAAGCAACTCGAACGGTTACGGGAAGAGACTGAAGAAGAAAAATCAAAACGAGACAAAATCATAAGAGATGCGATGAAAATCAAACAAGAACTTGAAGAACTTTTAAAAAGAAAGGAAAAAAACGAAGAGGAATTGATTGAATTGGTAGAAAAAATTGATAATTCAAAAAGGTTTGTATTACGATTTTAACCCAAAATTTTGTGGAATAAATCCAGGCAAAATTACATTAGTTTTGCATAAAACAAAATTTATATCTCAGAATTTAGGGTGCTTAGCTAAGATCTCATATGAATAGTAGGTAACATGACTTTCAAATGGCTTCCATCTTCAAGCATTATGATTGGCTGACAGGCATATACGTTCTTTTTGATTGGTTCCGAGAACAAGGAAATGCCATTTAAGTGCTCCTGCAGTTCTGGTTATTAGAGTCTTGTGTTATTTTTTCAGTGATTTGCGCTCAAAACAACAGCAAGCCACTGACATCAAAATAACCTTGGAGCAGGCTCAAAAGGAATTAGATGAGGCTACGAACGAAAACCGGGCGGCGCTGAGCAAAAGAGAGAACTTGACAGACGAACTAAAGAAGCTAGAACAAGCTTTAGCAGGTAGACAAACAGCGTTTTTATATATTAGTGGAAAATTTTACTTTCAAATTGAAGTTAGATTGTTGGCATTCCTTATCTCTACACATATTTTTTTCCGCCGTGCTTTCAGAGGGTACAGAACAGCTAAAAACTATAACAGAACAAAAGAATAAAGTCTTCGATGAACTACAGCAAGAAACAAAGGTAACTAACCACGTCTTCTGCCGATCTTTACTTTTTTCAAAAAGCTACACGAGAGAACTAAATGGTTTTCGTATGATTTCCCAGCGATATAGCAAATTGGTATCCGTACTGTAGCTGTACCGTACTTTAACATACTCGTATCTTCGCATTGTGATTGGGGTGATTTACATGAAAACAGTTGGAAGCCATTTCAGTGTTACTGCATACCGTACCGTGTACGTGCTGTAAGTCAGTACCGTACGTTTCCCACTCATA
>WUAP02098219.1:0-16641 GCA_015163945.2 Stichodactyla helianthus
TAGTTTGGCGATGGAGGCCGACAGATCAACGAGCTTTTCATTGGGACCTCGTCGACGAGCGTTGAATTCGGATTTAAATATTTCTACGCGTTCAGCTGGGGCAAATTTTTCTGTGAGAGCGTCGGCGAGGTCACCGAACGATCCATTTTGGAAACTAGCGAGTAAACTAGTATAGTTTACTCGCTAGTACTAGTAAACTAGTACTAGGTCTAGGTCACCGAACGATCCATTTTCTTTAGCATCGGGCAATCCAAGCAGCGTTTCAAGAGCGGGACCACGGAGTCGTACGGTGAGGAAGTCACGCTGCTGTTCGTCGTCCCACTTATTTAACTTCGCACATTTCCTGAAGTACGTGAGCCAGGACGTCCAATCTTCATTTTCGCCGTTGGAAAAGGCCTCAGGCATCACAAGAACTCGTTGCATTGCGGAAGCAGATGCTACAGTGCTATTCTCGGCAGATGTTTCAGGCAAATTTAACTAATTAACACATCAAATCCTACAACAACCAAATAACAAACACGAACCTTCCTCGTTAAGCGAGCACGACCAAACAAACGACCTTCGAACAAACGAGACCAAACAAGCGCGATACTCACAAAGCCCTGCAGAACCTTGACACAGATAATCGCGAACAGTTACGATACTCTTGGTTCAGCTTTTCCAGAGACCCACCGCTTGCCACCAATGTAGCATTTGACCAAAGTGAGAACACAGTTTACTGTTGTAACACAATTCTGACCCTTTATTTTACAATCATCGATTTATATATGGCTACATGTAATTTAACATAGTAAGGTATTTCACAATCATAGATGGGTTATGTTAATTTGACTGCATGTGGTTGTAATTTAATATCATTGTTTACGTTGCTACAATACTTTAAAAGTTGGAAGCCATTTCAGTGTCACGTAAAAAACAGGTGGAAACCATTATATGTTGTAAAAACAGTTAGTAGGAAGCTATTGCAATGTGACCAGTCACTTAATGCTGTTGGTAGGAAATTATTTCATTGTCATTTAGCAAAGTGTACCATGTATGTAGTGTAAGTCAGTATCACTGTTTTCCACTCTGACGCCAGTCTATGAAAGTCCCACTATTTTCTGTATGGATCTTTAGTGCATACATCATGTGTATTTGATGCTGATGAATCCTCATTACCAGCAGTATATGTACCTTCCAGTTCATTCAAATTGTCTTTAGTCTCACTATTATTGTTGTTTCTATTTTTAGATTCCTGAGCATCAGTCACCACCCCATCGGATGCTGGGCAGTTATTGCCTTTATTAGCACTGTCTTTGGATTCCATTGTTTTAAAAATCCTATCCAAACGAGAACAATCCTCATATACATGTTGAACTTGAGCCTGGAAATAAAAAGTAGTGATCAGCTCATTATTTGCTTAATTATATTTATTTTGATTTTTAGTTACACCTACTTGCAAAAAAGAACTTTAGTTATTTAGTGAGAAAGGAATAAATTATAAGACAAAAGAAGATCATTGAAGCTTAACTCCGAAGACAAAAGAAAGAGTTCAGCTTCAGTGATTTTCTTTTGTCATTTTAATTTATTCCTATCCCACTAAACTACAGATGTTCTTTTTTCCTATGACAACCTTCTTGCAAGTAGGTGTATATTTCAAACCTATAATCCAAAAATACAAACCTGGGCTCAGAAACCCTCCCACATCACCACTCTTTTATTTAAAAAAATTCCTACATGGTTGCCACAGGTCAGGGAAAAAATTAGATTTTCAGCAAAGTCAGAGGGAATTTTATTGTTCACACAGTACTTGAAAATGTATGGTTCCCTCCTAGCTGGTATAATGGTTTTGTCATATGCTAATTTGCAAGCCAATGAGAAAGGATCATTTTAATTTGATTGGCATATCAGTTTATAATATTGTTACATTGGCCATCTACGCAAACACTGCCCAGTCTCTGCTCAACTTATTAGCCACCAGTCCCCCTACTCGTTTATGCAGTGGGCATATTGGCAACATCTGAATTATCAAGTCAGGGAATTTTGTGTATTGTGGCAACCATGTCCTACCTTCCTAATTGTCAGTAAGGCAATTGCTATCACAATGAACTACACATCACTGTAAGTAATGCTTCATACAGCTGTAATTACTCTTCTGAATCTAAATACAGGAATCTAGCCTTTTCTGACAAAAGATTCAAAGTTTGAAACATCAGTAAATTTAAATTAATTTTGCTAAATGGTGTTCAAGATTCATTTATTAGGTTCATGTTATCTTTGCACCATCACAGTCATATTAGTTTGTACCTGCGGAATCTGTTGTATCACTGTCCCAGTAAATTCTGCCTGTGTCATGCCCCCTGAATATTGTAGGTAATCATATGAATTGTAAGCATTTCCCATTGTCTGTTGGTACCATGCCCAGTATTCATGATTAGAGTACTGATGATCTGTAGTGGGATATGGTGCTGTTACCCCTTCACCTGTAATAGGCTGTTCTCTTGATTCTAATTCCTGTATTATTCCTCTGTCATACGCTGCTTCTAATAATTTGTTTTTGGCTTTCTCTTGTTCCTGGTGAGGGCAAAGAAAATGATACAGGCCAAGATATGGACCAAGTTTTTTTCCACTGCCTTATGGCCCAAGCACATAGTGTACAGGCCATAAAAAAGTGGGGGGAAATGAGGTTCCAAAACTTACATACATGTGGAGCAAGAAGATGTTTGTTATATGGCAAAGTGGACACAAAAAAACAGTTGGTGATCCATTATTACCAGAAGTTACAGACCACAAGTTGCCCAGTGAGAGCATGTGAAATTACCTTGCCATGTAACATTAATTATTCAAGAATGCTTAAAACAACTAAGAAAAGTTTAGAATCATGACATTAAAGGCCCACTTGCATCCAAGGTGCATTGTGCACTTCGATGAACTTCTCACATACAGAAAATCGAGTGAATTGTGCAAATTACTAGTTCCACAAAATCCATATCCATCCTCTGATAATATAAATCTGAAAAAAACTCGAGCTATCTTTTCTAACCAATCAGATAGCGTGCTCTAACAATGGTACCATTTCAAAACAAAAATAAATGACTGCAAAGGACCGTGGATGCAAGTGGGCCTTTAAGAATACTTCTTGCATCCAGCTCACACAAATGTAAGAAGGGGATACAGTCAGGACAGGAAACAAACAGGAAAGAGGATGCATCACCTGACTAAGGCACACAATGAAGGAAAAAGGAACAATGCTGATATGAAATGATGAAGCATGGAATAAATTACAGCAACATTGGCAAATGTGGAAATGTAACTACTGTATGTGCATACAGCCCTTACAGACAGGTAGAGAGGGTTGCATTGCATTGCCTTGTCAGCATGCAAACAGGCCCATGGGGATTTTCTCAACCACCTCACAAGACCTTGTATGCCCTCTGTCCATGGTAAAGTGGTAAGGTCATTCAACATAAAGAGAGATGGAGAGGATGTGCAATCAATAAGCCAGGATAACATGAAACAATTCAATTGTATACCTTGATGCAAGCTTTTGGGTTTGGATCATCATTAGCCCATCTTACATTCAGTAAATCTTTGTTACTTAACTTCTGATCTGCCATAGCAACCTGGGATAATATGTTGAAAAGTTATTGAATATCCCCTCAATTAATTATTGACTTCTATGAATTTGCAAAAAGAAAAGTTATAGAGTTGTTTTCATTAACCCATGAAACAAAGTGTATAAGATAAAGACTGTAGTAGCAGGAAGAAAACAGGCAACAATGGAATTAGTGTCTACTAATATCTTCTGCAGGTTTATGAAAGCCACTGTAGTAGATTTTCACATACTTTAGTTAATAGCACAGGAAGCCCAAGCAAGGCACTTGTGCCTTATAACAAAGGCATCTATGTGGAATTGTGTATCATAAGAATAACTATAGTAATTTTTATATTGAACTCACCAATTTTTACACTTTTTTTTTCTTTGCCTCTGTATGTGATTTGCAGCCAATCTGACAAGTTTAGCCTTTTTTTGGGCCTAGCTCCAAATCACATACAGAAACAAAGTAAAGCAGCAAAAACCACACACCATGCAAAAATTAGGAAGTTAACTACAAAAATAACTTAGTTATTCTTACAATACACAATTCCATATACCTTTTACATGCCTTTGTAATAAGGTAAAGTACCTTGCTCTGGCTTCCTGTGGTTAATTAGTAAAATCATTACCTTTGCAAACTCAGCATTAACTCTATTTTTGTATCTTACAAATGCAATATTACGTTTTGTGATGACTCTGATATCCTTGAGGAAAAAACAAAACATATTAATATTTGTATCTTTTTCTGTCAATTCTTCACCCCACTCACATCCCACCCCTCAAATTTTAGACCCACATTGGTCTCTCAATGGTATGATTATCAACAAATTTATAATTAGTTCCTACCTCTATTTCTCCCCATTCACCAAATTCTTCCCACAGTTCTTCTTCCACTGATTTCCTGTTCCCCAGTCCACCAACATAGAGTGTAGTACAATCCTTCTCAAATGATCCTACTCCACCCAGGTTCTCTTTATGGTTGAGGTGACGATCACGACCAAAGCAATCAAGTGCCAAACTGATTCTGCAACATAAGCAAATTAATTTTCCTATTATTTTCTGAATTCTCTAGAACATAATTATTAGTACATGTAAAGTGAAAACTGTCTGTTAGAGTGCCCTATATATCCATGAAAAAAGTACTAAAGAGCATAATAGTATTTAGTTATCAATTATTACTAGAAACAATCGTTATTAACCAGATCATTATTCACCATCTTGGAAAAGCATGATGACAGTAGGCCACTTCCGAGTTCTCAAAAATAATGCATGAAGGCGAGGCTTCATGCGAAATCACACTTTGTAGCGTGAAACAACTGACTTAACTCTTTTCTCTATGACTTGTTCATGGTTCAATCACAAAGATAAACTTTTAACAAACAGAAAAAGCCAAAGAAATATCAGTCATTTCACGCCATTGAGCATGATTTCGCACTAAGCCATGTTTATGCATCATTTTCAGAACTCAGAAGTGGCCTATATCATGTGCTTGACTTTTCAGTATTATGAAAACTTAGCATGCAAGCAGTCTCTCTCTCTCTCTCTCTCTCTAACATCCATACCATCTTTACAATACCTTTTTTCATCCTTATCAATGGGTAGAGAATGAATATATCCACACTCACTACCAAGATGACAGCAGCCTTTAGCAAAGTATAAGCAAAAGTAATGCTTGTTGGTCTTTGGGTCTAGGACATTTGCTTTAGTAAAGCCAGCATCATCATCAATGCAACAGCGGGTCTCAGCAGGACCTAAAAAATGAAAATTTGATTCTGGTTTCAATTGACTAGTACATACCTTAACTATAGAGCAGTTGAAAGATTATGAATAGCTCTTGTGGTCATTTGTATTTCATCTTCTGTTGTGTGCTAACACTCAACCAGAATATCTGAAGTGAACTATTACATGTGATTATCCAGGGGCATAGGCAGGAGGTCCAAGGGGGCAACAAAATCGTGTTAACAAATTGGCAGCTTTTTAGAATTTACACATTATTTTTTGTTCTTAGTTGTCTTTTTTTTTCAGTTTGGGTTGGTGGTTCAAAGGGGTCAAACAAAATGCCACTTTATGTCCCTTTGTTTGTTTGTTTGTTTTTTTTTTTTGGTTCGGCCTTTCAGGGGCTCAGAGAAAATGGCAGTTTTTTAAACCTTCCCCCCCCTACGGAAAATCATGGCTATGCCCCTGTTATCCAACAAAAATGCTTTGACATAGCTGCAATGAAATCTTGAATCAAGTCTATTGATACTGAAATTATGAAGAGATGATAATAAACCTTCTCAATCCTATACCAGATACATACCTCCATCAGGCCTCCAGTGTTCTCCAACCCATTTATCATACCATATGTTATATTCAGTAGTTCCTTCAGGTATCCAGTGTATCTTCTTCTTCTCATCCAGCTCTACCTGTCTTCTTGCTGGTCTCTTCATCAAAAGTTGAAGCTTCTTTTCGATGTCTTTACCAGTCATCCTCGAATTATCAGACACGCTCGTTTCCTCCGTAGTTGTCTGAGGTATTTGAAAGTTCGTATGTGAATATTTCATTTTAATCCATGGGTTGAAAACTGGTGGTAAATTGTCCCAGTTTGAAGGCTTTTCCCATTGCGTTTGAAAAGTTTTCGTATTTTGGTAATAAAAGTATCCACTCGTAGTGTCGTACAAAGACATCCAATTCCCCCTATGCTCGCACACCTGGTACGAACAAGTTGAGTAATCAGTTTGTTGGCCTTGTGATGAATCATTTCGGTTCCTTTTTGCTGTTATTTCTTCGTTTTCCAAACCTGTGCTGTTGCCTTCTTTATGTTTGGCCGCCATCTTGAAAAATTAACACCGCTGTTCAACAAAACGTGCGGCGCATAATCTCGACCCAGTCTTCCTTCCGGGCGGAATGATGAGTGATAAAAGATGATTGGAAAGATGGGACGGACAAGCAAACGGAAATGCTTGACACGTGCAATTTTTTACAATTTTAAACCTCTTGTGAATAATGTTGTTTGTTTGAGCTTCATCCACATTAAAGAAATAGATAATGCTTGGGCATGATATGATCTTTACATGATTAGAAATGGGAATTTTGTCAGGAGACACATGGCCCAGTTGATATCATAAAAAATGACAGTTTTCCTTTTGATCCTCCTTTATATGACTGCCCTTATATTGGTGAATTGCCAATATGCATGCAGTGTTAGATTGTATGCACTACATCTGGTAGTACAATCCTGATATCCATTACATAATGTTTAATACAACAAACTGGTCCTTATTTTCACCCTCTGACATCTCCCTTCACATATCACTAAATGTGTCTCTCTACCTCAAATGCACAGCCCCTTCTGTGTATTTATTCTGACTAATTATAAACCACGTTTCGTCTAACACAATGGTTTTATTCATCACTTGATTTTCAAGATTCATCATCTGAACCACAAGATGTTTTCTCAACACTAGCCACACATTTTACACCAATAATTCTTTCTACTCTAAGAATCATTGATAAGCACTCCAACAAGTGACTGATCCAAAACATTTTCCCATTCAAAGGTTCATAGATTCCTTTCCTATGTGGATCAATGAGACTTCCTGATGTGCCGTCCACACCCAACAATGTTCCATCCTTCCATGAGAATTCTACCTCCTGTTGGATTTTTATGAAATTCCTGTCTCTAGAAACACAGGAATGGGAATTCCTGTGTAAAGTCCAAGGAACCTGTAGCAATGAGTTGCTGAGGACTGAACATGCTACAGAAATATTTATATCTTTTCCAGATTTTGCCAGCTTTCCAAACTCAATAGAAAGAAGAAATTCTGCTGAACCACAACCAGGAAATGTACTAAGCTGTTGCCTGTTGTCTGAAAATGCCATTTTAATATTCTTCAAAGCACTCTTAAGTGCAATGCAGTATTGCTGGCAAAGTCCTTGAGTTGGTGCACAGAGTAATATTTGATGTGAAACATTTATGGTGTCAATATTGTGTTTAATCCCCAAATGGATAAACTTTTGCACCCCAAGTGTTTTTTCTTGACAAAATGTGCCTTTTCCCAGAAAAATATTGGAGAGATTTTTTAGTTCAAACACATCATAGTGACATATTGACTGCATTTTAGAGTACTTGCATATGTGGCTTACTGTCTCCCTGGGAACCATTTGAATGACAGCAATTTCAAATTGGTGACACAGCTGTAAGATCATGTCTGATAAACCTTCTGATGAAATAATAAGTTGTATTTCTTGTTCACTAAGTGATTTTAATATGGAAAAGGCAATCATCCTCTTATGACTGAGAGCTTTTCCAAGCACTGTTTCATTCTTCATGTTAAATGTTACATCGGCAGCCAGTTTAAGATTATCTAGTGAACACTGCAAAACCAAAAATGTAAAATGCTCTTTTCCAGATTTAGGCATGACTTCTTTATTCATAGTAGCAAACTGCCTTGGGATTGCAAATCCTTGGATTACACATGAATTCTGCACAGGAATACCATGAAACTCCACACATATCTGTGGGAAGTCATCTAACAAGTGTAGAATACTTTGATATAGTTCAATTCCAAATTGAGATGTATTTGATATAAAATCAATTAGAAGCAATGTGAAGAGATCTTGACAATGAAGGGAAAACTTCCCGTTCAAAGTTGTTTTGATTAATTGGATTAATTTTTGTTTAATTTCATCTTTGTTTTGAAGGTTCAAGTCAGTGTGCGTAGCAACCTTATGTAACACTGGTCTTATGTTGCTAGGGACAACCTCATTTCCAATCTTAGAAAAAGCTTTTGACATAGAAATAAGTGACTGCCAGGATTGAGGTTTTAATTCAAGCTGCTGTCCAACACTCTCCTTTAGCTCTAGGTGTCTCGTAATCTCTCTTAATGCTTGAGTTAAGACAATAATAAATGAAGTAACGCCATCTCCAGTGACAACATTGTGTGACTTCATCTTGTCAACAATCACTCTACCCAAAGGATGACCAATAGAGAGCGAGCTAAGGATCACACCACCACTATTAGTGATAAGAATATTCCCAGATGAAGAGTTCAGCATGACATCAAGGCCACAGGGCCCAAAAGAATCTCTCAAAATCGACTCCAGACACTCACAAATTTTCAAAGCTTCAAATATGGTCGCCATCTTGGAATGTGAGCCATCGGTGTTACATGGTCTGCGGGTTCATCGAAGTTCCCGGATAATAACATGGCGTTCAATGTTGTGTAATGAAAGAAAAAAAAGGCTCCTTTGTTTAACTATTTTTTACCGTGCCTTGAAGCGGGGATTCAAGCTATTTATCATCATTAAAACAAGGGGAAAATTGACGACGTTTTCATAAATAGATCACATCGTGTTAAAAGCTGATTATTAATATTGGGCCGTTAATGTTTTGAATCCAAAGAGTAAACAAGATTCCGTAATGTTTGTGACATTTTTGTCTTGAAAAATAACTATTCAGTCGTTTACGAAAATGACATTTGCAGGACTATAGAACAATATAATAGAGCTAGGTAAATATTGTTGTACTGGCGAGCCTAGGAAATTGGATACCGACTTGAGGGGGGATCAACTCTATTTGTCCTATTCACCTCACGAGATGCACGAGCCACTGGCTGAAGTTCTACTAGAAAAGCTTTGCACGGCCGTCCAAAAGGTGAGTTTCTTTTTACCAATTAGGATATTTAATTTAAAGGAAATCTTTAAGATAAGAAATGAAGGTTAACAGACACGATTGGACAAGTTCTTCACACCGAGTGTTCACGAATACAACCGAAACCTCTCTTTCTGTTTTGCTCCTCGTTGTTCTTATCATTCGAGCTTTTATCATCATTGCATACTTGGTTAAAACCGTTTTTTTTAGTAACGTAAATATCCCAGAAGTATAGTCATTATCAACAACACATTTTTTTATGTTTTATACATTAAGCATACTGTATATTAAAACTTCTAGACTACAAGTTATCCTTTAGTTTTCACTATGCCATATCATAACGTCAATAGAAATTTAAAACTCTCTTTTAACACAGTTTTCCTATTAGGGCAGAAGGTACAGTGTAGATGCCATAATTCAGTACTGTAGGTTTCCCAGTGTTTATCTTCACATCAATTAAAGTTCTAATTAATAATGGTCTCA
This sequence comes from Stichodactyla helianthus, assembly GCA_015163945.2. NCBI lineage: Eukaryota > Metazoa > Cnidaria > Anthozoa > Actiniaria > Stichodactylidae > Stichodactyla > Stichodactyla helianthus. The sequence continues at coordinate 9,693 of WUAP02098219.1, forward strand.
AACCATTTCCTTTGTCCTGCAGGTTCAGGAAGAGTTTGCTTCTGGACAAGGAATCATCAAAGATGGAGAAGCTGTCAATCAGCTGTGTCAGAGTGTTGACAACATCTTTAGTCATGGACTGAAAGAGGGGTAAGTGTACTGTAATTGAAATACAACTTGCTGTATCTTTTAAGGGTGTTTTCAAAAAATTTCTGACAAGCATCCTGGATATTTTTAGGTTGGAGCCCCCAACCCTCCTCAGAAAATACTGGATAGTTAATACAAAGGGACTTCCTAGAAGTCTAGCAACAATTAGGTCCAATCAGCTTGGGTGTAATGCTTTCCTATGTCAGACTATGTCATTCTACAACTCGTCATTCTATACATTATAAAAATATTCTAAAGTGCTTAACAATAAAAAATAGGATGTGATTAAAAAATACCTTATTATAGGAAATTAATGCTCCATGAAATTTAAGTATTGGAAATTAGCATGACTTCAATTAACATGAATTAAGGGCAAAAATACTTCCAAATGATAAAAAATTAACATGAATGACAAGCCAAAATTTCTATTCAAATGAAATTAATGCAACTGGACACAAAGATAACAATCTGTGAGCACAAAATAAAGTTTTAATACTTTTCAAGTGAACTTTCAAACACAAATTTTTCGAACATAATTAATAAATTTAGAATTGGGCTATTTCTAATTTTCATACTGTTTGTCAATTCTCTTATGGCTCTAAGTCAGGGATTTAGAAAGGGAATTTGTCTGCTTCAATTTATACTGAAATGTTGTTATTAAGTGACTAGCTGTAATGTTCAGTTTTAAATATTAAGTAATTTTTCAAATGTAGAGTACAGATAAAATTGCTAGAGATTCATATTGTGCAATTTAATGTTCCACTTTATTATAAATAATATGGACATTAACATTAAAAGAAATTAACACAACTTAAATTAATGTGATTTTTTGAAATTTGCATTAATTTCATGGAGAGTTAATTTCCTATAATAAGGTAAATAAATAAATAAAACAAATTATTTACAGATTAATGTTGTTAAGGTTTCAAAATTATTATATGAATAGGAAATTCCTCTGCCCCAACCCACCCCTGTTAAAAAATGATTGTTCCTTTATCCAACACTGTGTCTTTCAAAAATAATGCAAAAAGTTTTGAATTTATTTTAATTACATTTAATCATCAAAAACATGTTACCATAGAGATACTAAGAGCTTTCAAATCTAATAAGCTTTTTATTATTAAAGTGATAGGAAAAAAGAAAAAGTTAAAACAACACATTCATTTAGACAGGTGTTTTTCATTTACTAAATGTATAATGCAGAAGGAAAAATAATTTAAGAATTTAAGAATTTTGAAAGCCTTTGCTGATAGTTATAATTTTGCATTAAGTTACAGTTTTATTTGTCCTGAGCTTTTTCAATTATGATATGTTTTTAATATATTTTCAATAAGAGTATGGATTTTCATTAATCCAGGTGATTGGGATTAATGCTCTTAATACCTTAAACCTTTTTTAAAAGTCCTGGGCTTGTATTGCTCAATGTCCCTTTTTGGTGGACTTGTTAATTTTGGGAGACTGGGCTTTGGTTGGAAAAGTTCATTTAAAAAACTTGTTTGGGCTATTTTTGTGCAGCTGTTTTTTGTCTCAAAATTTTGTGAGCTGTGGACAAGAAACTAAAATTTTCTAAAGATTGTGGTGTACCCAAGGAAGTGTTGGTTCAAGGTAGTGGCATTGAACTGTCTTGTAAGTCTATGTTTAATGCCCAAAAGATAACAGGTCAAGAATGAAAAGAGAAATTCACAAACTAAGGATAGTAATCCAGTGAATGCTGGAAAGTAGCTTTTAAAACACAACATTTAGCTTGACTTTAACATATATTCCTTAAAATATCCCCCATGGTTAGAAATAAGGGGGCTTATTTATGGAGGTTTAAAGTATGCATTTATAAACATGTGATTCAGGTTTTGTTGAGCAAATATGAGTTTTTCATTACTATTCTTCAAACTAGGTACATTGTATTAACTATTTTAGTCTAACTAGATTTGAAAGCTCCTTTTTATAATTATTTATAATTGTTTTGTTTTGATTATATTTGCATATACCATGTATCAGTTTGTCATAGCTGTATTTATCAACAGCATTCTCAGCTGGGCATCAGGCTCAGAAACAACATACTGGCCACTTGTTGTAAAAATCACCTACAAAGAAGTCATTCAAGACATCCTCAGGTACTAAATATTTTGGATATTATTTGACATGGTATTATAGTGAACAATATGACCCCAAATTGGTGTTGGTTGGTTGCTGGCCACCGTTAATCAACTTACCATCACCCTACCAATACATGTATCTGCCTGAAAACCTCTGACAACCTACCATCACTTTTCCAACATCTTTTTCCTTAAAAACCTACTGTACCATCACTTTTTCAACATCTTTTTCCTTAAACCACTGACAACCTACCGTCACTTTTTCAACATCTTTTTCCTTAAACCACCAACAACCTACCGAGTCATTTTTTCAACATCTTTTTCCTTAAACCACCGACAACCTACCGTCATTTTTTCAATGTATTTTTTTCCTTAAACCAACAAAAACCTACCATCACTTTTTCAACATTATTTGCTTCAATCTTTTGCTTCATGTTTGGTAATTGTGTAGAATAGCGCCCCCTATTGACCTGTCTGTTGATAAAAATAGTTTAATTGATAATCCATTGACAAAAAGTCCCAAACCATATCAAATATTAAGAAAAGTAGATTAAAATGACAGCTTTTGTGAAATAAGTAAATATTCTTTTGGAATAATAATAAATACATTATTTTTTATGATCTATGGACGAAAGGATCGTATGTCCAGCAGGATGGCCAGTTATCTTGCTTTAAAATCTAGGCATTGTCTAGACAGCTAATTGGCATTACCATTTTAATGTGCAGATATTGTCTTCTCATCATATGATCTTAAAATAATTTGAAAAAAGTCATTTTGTGCCACAACATTAATAAAATCATTGACCAATAAATTCATAGATAAGATAATGCATCCCGAAAGCCTACAGGCTTGCATTAATCACACTGACAACATACTGTCTTCCCACCAACAACCTACTGTTAATCTACCAATACCCTACCAACAGCCTACCATCAACCAGCCATTACTTTTCTTACCAACAACCTACTGTTAATATGCCATCTACCTTACAATTTAATCCAGTCCCAGGACTCATTTTTAGCCCGCTCCGCTAATGGTCAGGTTGCAGGGCAAAACGAGTCCAGAAGAACTTGCATGTGCATGCATTGAATTGTAACCTGGTCATGGCAGAATATGGTGTCTGCATGGTTGCCAAGCTTTGCTGCAGATTTTTTTTTATAGTTTTCCCTCTTTGTTACAATATTTTACTCATTAGCATGAGGATTAAAGTTGAGAAAATTACAAACTGAGTCCAAAACATAAAAGAGCTTATTGATATATTAAGTAAGCCACCAAATGTTTAGCTCTTTGCATGCAACGTTTTAAAAGGAGTTTTTTCCCAGTGATGGCCTTTTCACAAAAGTACACTAACATTACCATTTTATATTATACTGAATTATTATTATTATTAGAATTTTTGTTTTTTAAACAATTTGTATATATATTATTATGATTGACTTTTCTATATATTTTTAACTTTGTAAACATGTTGTATTTCACTTATGTGCAAAAACATGTCACATAAACCTTCATTATTATTATTATTATAATATCAAATGAGACAGAGCTTTTCAAATTTCTGTGTGGCAAAAGCGCTAAATTTGATTAAAAATAAACAAAATTATGCACATAATTAAACACACCATGTGAAGATATTTGCTTTAACAGTACTGTTATCACCTATATTTTTGATCAAATGTTTCTTTAAGAATATTCTGAGTAAAAGTTAGAGCTTTTAAAACCACATCACACAAAAACTATTTCATATGCCAAGCTCAAATTTTCAGGGAAAGCTAATTTTACCATGTTCTCTTATGTTCAGAGTTGATTGTGTTAGTTTGGTTAAAAAATGAAATGCCTATGCTAATGAACAAAATATTGTAAAAATTTCCCAGTGATAAAGCCCAGGCAATGTACTCGGAGGGGTAACATGACGGGGAGGTCCAACGTATTTTTTTGGGTTGACAATTTTCGTTCTTGGTATTTTTTTGGGTCAAGAGACCTGCCACATACTTTTTTAGGTCTTAAAAAGAAACCCGTATTTTTTTGGGGTTTTCACATCTCCGAGTTTTTGTTTTGATCCATGTATCAGAAAATTATTCGTTTGAAATTTTTTTCAGCAAGGCATGAGTTCTGTACAGAAACATTAGAGTATATCGCTGGTGATAGCTGAAGAGTGCAGTTATGCCATTCATGCTCAGGAAGGTTTCAGCGAGCTGTCATTTATACAGCACACTAATTCTTTAAATGAAGACAGTTTTTATCGTTCGTTACAGTTCCTGTTTGAAAATGTGAAATTTAATTATTGGTCATATTCGCAAAGTGGATAAAAGAAGTATGCTAAAATGTCATAATGAGGACCTGTCTGTAAATGTGGAGCAGTAGGGAGGATGAAGAGACATTAATGGACATGCAATTCAATTAAGTTGTTTTTTGTTTTTTGTTTTATGCAAAATCATGCATTAGAAGAGCCTGTTTAATTCAATAAATCAGTTTTGAGGTATTTAAGTCTTGTATTTTTTTGGGTTCGAAATTTGCATGCCATGTATTTTTTTGGGTGTAAAATTTCAGGTTTGAGTATTTTTTTGGGGTTGCAATATGAAGCTCCGTCAGACCCCCATCATTTTACCCCCTGAGTACATCACCTGGGTGATAAAGAAACATGATTAATTGATAATATTTTGTGCAAGAGACAGTATTTGGCTATTGTTTGTCTAAGATGGTCTCCTCAGACAACTGGAATGAAGAAGAAGACATGCAAACAAACAAACAAACAAATTTCTATTTGGCTACATTATGCACTTCTCTCATACCATGGATTTAAAAATTATATCATTGACTACTCTCTAATAAAATGCCTGATTTAAATTGTAAAAAGAAGTTAATGACTTTCAATTCATCTAGACCATCCTGTGCATGCAGAAATCTCTAGAAAAGATATTTGATGGTTTTATTTTGGGGGAAGAATGCTACCATGTCTAAACAAAAACAGAACTCCTTTTTTGGATCTCTTTGGATATTAGTCACAATGAAAGTAACCTTCCTTCTGTCTTCAGTCTTGATTTGGCTCAATGCTGTTTGTTTTCTTCTGAATTTATTGCCATTCAGCACAGAGTGTTTGTTACCAGGAGCATAGTTGCATTATGATGTATCACTTTTTGTCTATCTTACTTTAACTTCAGTCGCACATCACTAAGGAGTGACAGGGAGAGGTGCCAGGTGTGGGTGCGTGTTGCTGCACAGGAAAATGCCCTAGGAAGTTATCTTAGTATCGTTACTCAAGATGACAAAGTGCTAAAGTAAGATTGTTTTTACTGCTTCAACCATAAATATGTTTCAAACCATGAATAAAAACCATTAGATAGTCCAATGATCTTTTCAGGACAAGGCCTCACATAGACATGAAAGAACAATCAAATGTACATTGTAATCTGACTTCCTTGTTTGCTGTTTTCAATGCAGATATCCTTGCAGTTATCACACAGGATCACATGTCATTACATCCTGTCATTTGTACTAAATTGCCTACATCAATGAAGCTCTTTGTTTGGCTTAGTAGCTGGGTACTGGTAGTCATGATCAAGAATAAAAATATATACCAGTCCTCTTATTAAATGAGGGAAAGGGACATAGCATAAGTTTTGGACCACTGCCTTATGCATATGTTCCAAGCACATAGCCTGCAGGCAATAATAAATTGTGAAAAAACAAGGTTACTTTGTGTACGGACCAAGCAAGCAAGGTTTATAAGGTCTTTATTGTATGGCAAGGTGAACACAAGAATAAGGCTGGTAGTCTGTACTGTAACATATGGACCTCAAATTGGCCTATGAGAGTGCATAAAATTACAGTAACTGCCATCCTGTATAATAATCATGATTATAGACGAGATAATTAGGTCTTTTCCATTTTTTTTTTTTTTTTTTTCCCCCTAGGGAGTTTTATCATCCTCATGCTTTTGTTTTTGATGAGGTTAAAGTTGACACTGCAAAGACTGCTCTGCTGTATGGTCTATCCCATCTAGACTTCAATATGTAAGTATTGACTGAAACAACTTGACTGAGATACATATTTAATAATGCATTGAAGTATGAATGGAAACTAGCAAGCAAACTAGTATAGGCTGCTTTGGTGTATGATAAATACAATAACCAATAAAAGGAAACTCGTAACACAGTAGAAAAAAGAGATATATATGTAAATGTTTCAAGCATTTGCCCTTCATCAGAGTAAAGAGGATGAGTTACTCCAACAAGGGTGAAAGCTCAAAACGTCAGTTAAGAAGATAAATATATCTCTTTTTTCTACAGTGTTATAGCGGAGCCCCATACTTTAAAAAAAATGGTAACCCATCGAGTTGATTTTTCATGGCTTGAGTATACGTCACTTCTGTACGTCCGTACGTCCGTACGTGCCCATCGCGATGCTGATTGGCTGATTGATCTTTGGCGGGAATCTGACACTTGTCGACATCCGAGTAGCTTTTGCTTTGAAATTTTTTTACCGTAAAATATTTACTGTTTAGTACGAGTACAAAACATTATCCAAGAGAGAATTCGCTGTTTTCAGGACAGAGCAAGAAAAAATAAGCTGCAAACCACAGTTTTCAAGAAAAAGTGTAAGTTTAGCTTGCATTTTCTACGACTTTTTCATCAAGTAGACTGTTCAATAGCGCCTTGCATTGTCGATTCAAAACGCCTAAATTTCTTTGGATATTTTTGATAATTTTAGTAGGTAAAACCCTTGAAAG
>WUAP02098330.1:0-16637 GCA_015163945.2 Stichodactyla helianthus
CGCCTATAACTTATAAAACGGCAAAAGTGACAGGCATTGTCATCAACCGGAAGCCGTTTCCAACAAAAAACTAAAGACTAGAATTTGAGTTTAAATTGTTTGCTATATTGTTGATGTACATCTTCGCCTTGACTGGCGCTGGCTTGCTTTCGAAAACATGGAAGAAGCGTGGACGTTTAAGGACTGTGTCATTACAGACAGGTCTCATGCTTATTTACTTTGCGATGTTTGGTAAGATAACGCATATTTCACTGTTATACTTTATTCAAGTAATAAACTTGACAGTTAGTGCTTAAATGCATAGTTGGTAGTGGCTTATGATGATAAAATTTTTTTTTCAAATTCAACTTTTAGTACCTCCTTGATGAGAGAGCCTAAAGTGCTCAGTTGTGGACATACCTTTTGATCCCTGCACAAAAAGAATCGCAGATGGGCCAAATTCTGGACGTAAATGTCCGACCTGCAGAAACCCCATTGTGTCCTCCAGTTTACCAACTAACATGCTGATGAAAGTGGTTATATCAAAATTGGCCGCCAGATGTAAAAATCAGGGGTGTGGTTGGACTGGATGCGTGAAGGAAAATGAAGCGCATTCTATCCACTGTCCGCACAGTACCATCACATGCCCCTTTAAAGACGAAGGCTGTTTCTTTATTGGCATCAGGGGAGAGATGGCCGAACATGAGAATGCTTGCTCATTCCGTATAGAAGAATGCAGTACATGCACGGAAAAGGTGGCAAATAGAAAAATGGATGACCACAAGAACACCTTATGCAAGGGCCGTACAGTGTTCTGTCCATTTTACAGGGAAGAGAATGAAAGGCACGTTACGAAAATGTAAGTACAGGCTCTTTCTTGATAAATGGGATCCAGTGACTGGAGGAAAGAAAATTTTCCTGCATATGTAGTTGAAAACCCAAGATATTACCCTATGTTTATACCGAATTGAGCAGTTCCAATTAAGCCACTGATCTCATTTCGATTATCTATTTCTCTCAATATCTTAGGTGTGACGCCGTTGTCCACATGCGTCGATGCGTAGAGAGGGTGGAGGAATGCGACGTAGAAGGGTGTTCGTACTTCGGCACAAAGAAAGCCATGGAAGAGACAAACGCACTGCTATGGAACACTCGTGAAAATGGTAAGTGAATTATATTATTCTTATATTATAGCCCTAGAAAGTTTTCATTATTAAAGCTACACATATGTCGTTATATATAAGACATTCCTGTTTGGGAAAATGACATTTATATTATCATGAAATTTGCATGGTTTGAGAATCAAATTTCAAGTGGATAGTGTAGTTTGAATTCGGGAATAGGGTTCCGTTTGGAACTCAATAATTAAATGATTGAATTACTTATTCAGCAGTGGTGTTTTTCTTCTTGCCCTTTCCCTGTAAATTTATTATTTTCTATGTTTCTCTAAATATTATCATTGCATTAACATTGGGTTTGTTGTTGATACTGTTGATGTAGGAAACCAGAGCACCTGCAGAAAACTTCCAACAGAAGGTTCTTGGAACATGGTCTACGTCGTGGGTGTTGGAAAAGCATAAGGAGAAACTGTTAGAAGCCGAGCGGAAAGGATTGCCGCTCACAAGTGGCGAGTTCCAACGAGGAGAGCAGCGTTGGAGATTCCTACTTTTTCCGAGGAGTTGCAAGCTCTACTTGCAATTGAGAATGTCGCCTGCGCCCGTGCAAGTCAAAATAACGTAAGTCTTTGCAACGTCTTCCCAAGAGTTATTCCAATGTAGCTATTTCAAGGTGAAAACATTCGAATGTCGAACTTGAAATAGTCTCCTTCGCAGCCGATATTAGTGACCCTCAATTAACACGAATAAGGGTTGTGAACAATAACGGCTGTGTATAAGAATCAAAGTTTTTAATTTATTTATTTGATTTTTTTTGGGAATAGCTGTATTACTATACCCTCTACGTTATTTCTGGTGTTTTATTTAAACTAGTCTAGACTGTGTGATCATTTCTTTATAGATTATCTTGTGAAGACAGTATCGAGGAAATTAAAGGAGGGAGATATGGCAGGAATGACGGTGACCGGTGATTCCTTCAGGAAAGCTAATCTAGTTATAAAAGCGGATGTGAAACAAGTAGTTTACGTTTGCAAATAAAGAGAGGAAACCACTAAGTAATTGATGGTATTTTGTTTGGCAAGGACGCTATTGCGTAAAACATGACACAGGCAAGGTGTAATCTGTAGTGATGTGAAGGTTATAGCTATCTGTAACCAATGCAATCGTGGAATTAAATAGAAATCATTGACAATGAACAACCATTTAGTTTAACATTTTTAAAAGTTGTTGTGTTTTAGCGATTTGCATGAGCGGGTGTTTTCTCTGATAAAAATTCAACGCTAACAATGTTTTAATTCAATGCATATGCAAGTAACAATAAAACGGCAAATTTAATAAGGTTGCTTAAAGCGAGTTACGACTGCTTCCTAACTATGGATAAGGGGACAAAAGTGTTGAAGTGTGGAAGAAGGTTGATGAGACTACGAAACTTTCAGTTTCTTCAAATGGTTTATTTGCTTATAAGATCACGACGTGCTATTTTAAATGCTCGTCAGCCAAGACGTGCCTGGATATTCCCTCGTCCCCAGAATTGGTTCCAACAGCTCTTGAATGATAGATGTCTCGATCACTGGTGGAAAGAGAACTTTCGAATTAATCGTGCTACGTTTGAGTTTGTCTGCCAACTTGTAGGGCCCGCACTGGCTCGGCAAAATACAAGATTACGTAATGCTATTCCCGTTAATTTGCTGCTTGACTATCTGAAGGGCCGCTACCTTGATTTATGTACGGTAATGAATGTTGTTGTTGTCCTCGAAGTCTTTGAAATAAATACCCATTGAAATATGTTTGATCTTGGTCATCATTTTGTGAAGGGTTAAGAGAAGGTTGAAAGTTCGCCATGCTTACTTGCAGCCTTGCCTTGTACACGTAGCAAATGCTTCAGCGCGCCAAAAGTTGCACAACATAAATCTCACAGCAAGAGGTTTCCGGATTAGGGCTTTTCCTCGTATTTGATTGGCGGAGCTACTCTTGTGGTTAGATAAACCATAGATAAACCATACCTCTTGGTTCTGGAAATGTCATGGGAAGTCCTTTTGTTCTTTTTGATGTATCCATGGTGACTTCCCGTGTGTAATTTTACCTTGGGATTAGAGGTTACACTCAAAACACGAGTTCCCTAGGGTAAACTCCTACTTACCCTAGGGTAAAACGCTTAGTGTAACCGCAGCTAATGAAATCCGAGTCTTGCTTGTGCGTTTGTAAATTGACGGGCCACGATACCAGAACAGGAGCTTTATCATGAGAATTGTCACATATTTCTATGAAATTTTTCAATAAGAATTCATAAAATTGATTATCCTCTTCTTTAAATATAAAATTTGCTTCTCAATTTTACTGAATTTGCGTTTTTCTGGTCTGTGGCCCGTCAAGATTGGATGCGCACGCAACCTTGAGAAAACGGTCTATTGGAAAGCTGTATCACATGATATTATCTTAGTTTTGGCAGAGGGAAGCGTTAAGCATACGGGCTTGAGGCAGACGGTCCCTCTCCCCTCCCCTCCCCTCCCTCTTTCTATTTTTTCCCGCCCCAGTCTCATCTGCGCCAGCTGCTCAGGCTAATAGCGCTGACGTCACAACTCAGAAAAACAAAACCTCAGAAAAAAGTTTTATCATCTCCTCGAGTCCGATTTCTGCAATTTGGTTTTTAATGACAACTGTTTTTGAAAATAAGCAATGTTTTATAAAATAAATTGAAATACAACGAAATGAAATGTATGTTTATCCGTGTTCTTTTCAGATTTTGTTTGTTGAGTCATGCATCTATTAAGAGGGCTATTTTTAGATCCGACGCGCAGCGCTATTCTTCAACGAGGTTTTTCATGTGACGTCAAGCTTGCGAGAAATTTGTTTCATTTGAAATGAGGGGTTTACTGTCAAATTTGTCATACAGGTATCACATGGTACCAGTGCGAAATGTCATGGAGATCGCACGTAAACTATCGAAGATATAATTTTTCAAAAACCAAAACCAAAACAGAATTTGTGACTGCCAGCAAACATTTTGATTCTTTGTGAAAATTCTAAGGTTCAAAAACTCAGCTCTTCTCTGGATTCCGAATAACCTTCACGAAACCTCTCAGTTTTACTAATATCTATATGACAAATTTGACTGTAAACCCCTTTTACAGATAAAACGAATTTCTCGAAACCGATCAGACGTCACCTGACTGTTATAAAAAGACGGACAAAGAGACCACAAGAATTAGTCAGTAGCTATTTTTATGCTAATTTTCACTACTGTCTTTACATTTTCAAAGGAGTTTTAACATATGAAAAGAGTACCGTCCTTCGCAGGCTAAAAGAGAATACAAGAGATAGAAAGGGAAGAGAAAGGCGTATTCCTATTTACTCATTCCTAGTCTTTTCTTTTCCTTAAAGTGCCACAGGAATCCCGATTAGAATTAAAGTAACTTTCGGAGTATGAAAATAAACGACTTGTCATTAGGGTCACGGCCTAAAGACTTAACCACCGAAAATAATTTACTCTCGAGACCGAATGAATGTCTAGCTGTATCTTCGAAGGGTCGACCTCTGTACAGCGAGATCAAAAAGCCTAATGCGAAGTCGAAGGAAGAAGCTCTGTATTCTCATTCTACTGCTTGCTTTATTCATATACACTGTGCTTTTATTGTTTCAATGGCTCCTTGAGACGTATCCAGATAAACCATTTACATTCAACTTGATTAATACACCGTACACACGACTAAAGAATGGAACCTGTGCTCTACAAACCAGTGGACAATGGAACTGCCCAGATATTCGTACACAAGGACCTAATAAGCTTCGACAGTCACAGCTAGTTATGACTCGAATGTTATTAGTGTTCGATGCTTTGGCCAAGAAACACAGCCTTCGTTACTGGATCACTCGAGGAACTCTCTTGGGAGCTGCAAGACATAAAGGTTTTATCCCGTGGGATATCGATTTAGACATTGAAATGCCCATTGAGGATTATTTAAGCTTTCTTGAGAAAGGAGTGAAGGAATTGCCATTGGATACGATGTTACAGCATCATGCGAAAGAGCAGTCGTTATCTAAGACAGACGGGGATAATTTGCATGAACTAAGTAATGCTGTTCGTAGCCCGTGGAACCCACGACTCAGAGACAAGAAAAGCTGTTACATGACATGCATGAAAAAAAAATGTAACTGGCAAGATGGGCTTATGATTGATATATATCCAATCATCCTTCGAGACGGTTATTTTATTGATCAGTTTGCTTTATCCACTCGTGTGTGGCGTTATATCGGCATTGACCGCGGCGTTCAATACAAGGCTTATCCGCTGCAGCGTTTAGAATTCGAGGGATTCAAACTGCCGGCTCCAAACGAATGGAAGAAGCAGTTACTTGTAACTTATGGTGAATTCTACATGGATTTGCCCCCAGTTGAAAAACAGTATCCGCCTGATGGCACCGTACCTGAACCGAACATGACGTGTCCTCAGTTTTAGAGCAGATTTCGTATGACTGTGAAAACCTCGCGGTACAATCGGTGCCGTTAGCGTCCTTGCCGCGACCGTGATGTTTTCTAGAATTTTGACTTGCCTTGCCTTGCCTTGACCGTGTCACGACCTTGTTCGTGCCGCGAGCTTATCACAGTCATACGAAATCTGCTCTAAAATCATCATCTCAGTTATCCCAAGTCCTGTTTCTTACAATGAAAACAGCTCAAGCTTACAACCTAGACGCCATTAATGATATTCACTCTGAGTTTTCAATTATAAAACCGGCTGACTCTAAACTTCAAAATCAATTTTCTACTCGCATATTGATTGGATTCTTCAACGAGTGCCATAAATAGGTAGAAAAACTTCACAGAAATGCCAGTATAAAGTTTTCTTGCTTTTTCGATCAAAATTCGAGCAACTGCTATATAAGTATCAGTTGTAATACCCATAAAAAAATAACAGAACAGAACACAGTAGATATATGTATCAAAATGTACAAATACTAAAAGCGTGCAACATAAATAGCATTAAAAAATAGTGCTAAAGCATGCTAATTCTGTAATTCTATTGGTTTCTATTATTTAATTAGTGGTATTAAGTACTAAATAGTCCAAACAAATACTGCACGCTTTTCTGTGAGAGTTTCTAACCTACAGCGCGATAAAAAAAAAAAAGGTACTTTTGGTTTATCTCATGACGAAGAGTCGGACACAGACGTTGTAGCTACGGATGCAGTGATCGTCTTCGTGTGAAAGATAGACATAACATCACAGTAGGAAGCCTCTGCGTAGCGGCCTTCGTTCCTATCTCCAGTGATGTGTGGCATCAAAATCCGCCTTTTGTTTCCCCAAAATTGACCGTTTTCAAAAGACAGGTTACTGAAAGGGTCAATCAGAAACAAATCACCTCAGGCCAGCAAAATTATGATCCAGTGAAATAAAACCTCCGAACCACAAAACAAGAAATTTAACGCAGCCAGGCCGCGGAGGTTTAACGCGCAATTAACAGCCTGAATGCTCGGGGATACGGGTAATTTACTGCGAAAATCGTTGCATCGCGACCCGTATTATAGTAACGTCGGTCGGATTTTTGTGCTTTTCTGATCCGTCAATCATCTTTGGGGGCGGGAGTTATGCGAATCCGTGAAAATTATTGGTTGATTTGAACTCCCGCCCCCAAATGATGATTTACGGCTCAGAAAAGCCCAAAACTCCAACCAAAGTTAGATAATACGGGTCGCGATGCATCAATGTATTTCCAAATTAGTTTAGTGAAAAGATTATTCTGGTTTTTAGTTTTAACTTCACTTTAAAAAACTCATGAATAATTAATGAGCCAAACACAATAGAAATCATTGACCATGAAGGAGTTTTATATCTGATATAGAATCGTCTTCATTTGCATAAACTTTAACTTGGATTTTCTCTGCCAAATTTAGTTCATTCGTCAAAAATTAAGTAGAAAATGAGAACATACCTAGACGTTTTTTAAGCCATCTAAAAAACGCGCAGCACGTGTTTTATCAAATATAAAAAACCCTCGGCTACGCCTCGGGTTTTTATATTTGATAAAACACTGCTGCTCGTTTTTTAAATACTACACAAAAAACTTAAAAGCGAGTGTATTCTCACCAACATTTTAATTTTTAAGCTAGAAAAAACCCTGTTTATTGTTTCCCGGCAAAATTATACCGCAAATTATGATTGACATCTCTAGCAAATCATTATCATTAAGTATGGTTTTACTTCAAGCAAGAAGTTTGTTCTAATTGGTTGCCTACTGGTTTAATACTCAACCGCAAAAGCTGTCTTCCTCAGCGTCCAACTTTAATCTGGTCAAAAAATGCGACTTTGAGAAGATATAACTCACGGGTGTTGGTAAATTGCGAGTTGCGAGTTGCGAGTTAGGAGTTCCGACAAATTACCAAAGTTATTAATAAAAGTTTGTTCGATGTTAAACATGTTTAGAATAAAAAGTTTAATCGTTTATATAAAATGTTTTATAAGTTTGGTGCTTTTGCGTTCATTTAATAACCTTTTATTATGAACATTATAAACATCGTTAGTATTTTGAAATCAGAGACTGCATCTGGCTACTCGTATATCGCAAGATATGGGCAAATGTATAAACAATATTAAATCAACATTAATATATAGACTTTCTGATGTAAAAATTGTGAGTGAAGCAAGAGCCGGGTCTTTCTATAATTACATAACATATATAACGTACATGAAAAATTCCGGGAAAAATTATGATCATAATAATCGGCATGCGGGGGGGCATGATTTCGTCGAAGGTAATTTTACATCTGTCTCTAAAAACATCAACAGAAACCTCTTCAGACTGTCAAAATGCCTTCAAAATCCTCTATGAATATGCTTCTTGCATCTTTCAAATGACTTTTTACTGGTTGCTGAGGCAAAGTAGCACAAAATAATGGTAAACATAGTGGTCGTGGTATTATAGTCATTTACACAAGGTTAGGGAATCATCGGGGCACGTAGCATTCCACACACCGAAAGCATCAGTCGATCGATGTAGATCGATTGAACGCCTTTTGGCCTTGCCTTATAATTGGTTCCGAAACCCGAAGTTTCTATTGTCGCATTACACTCTCACACACCTGATGACATCAGGCCTGTGATGACATAGTGACATAGTGGCATAGTTGTTGTCATAGCAACGAGTAGTCACAAAAACCAAAAGAACATAGCCTGGGCCGCCTGAGAAAACGGCACGAGAGGGAATGGGGAGAGGTGACGGGAGGAACTCCGGTGAGCCTGGATTATCTGGTCAGTCCGCCCTCTGTTAGAAAAAAAAAATTGTCGCTGCAATTTCTCAATAATGGACGAACCAAGAAGAAACGATGTGGAAACATTTTATGATGGTTACAAAAGAGGCATCCTTTATTGAAGTTACCTGATTGATCTCTTCGTCTTATTTCCGTTGTTTACATTTGTGCATAATAATTCACCAATGTAGGTCAATTACTATTATTTACGGCCGGTAAAAATCACTCTATCAAGTAAAGTATGTCGACTCCAGTTTTATTGACTGAGCCAGCTGTTTTTTGTATATGTACCGATTAATAGCATTCCTTATCACATAAAATATATCCCAAGACTCGCAGCACTTATAATATGTAACGGCTAGAATATAGAAAATAGTTTTTCTACAATTTGAAAATTCGCGACTCGCAACTTCGCGAACTCGTAAAATTCCCAGACCCGTTGTACGCCGATAATCGCGTGTTTGTTTTCTCAAAGTTTGGCTTAGTAGATAGCTGATTGAGCGTTGACAGTGGAAGGACGTTGGCTTGAGCGTCTGTGTCAATTTTGCATCGAATGGTGTTGCTGTTTGATTGTAGAGAAATAAGCCAGTCTTGGTTGGTTAGTTCATCATGTTTATCCATCGTGTCTATAAGGAAATGATCATCGTTATATCCATCATCATTGTCGATATTATCTGTATCCGACAAACAAGTAATCTTGGTCTTCCTGTGTCATTTTTCCTGTGTCGCTGTTTAATGATTGATGCATGTTGGCTTAGTGTAGACTGCGGGAGGCAGATAAACAAACATAATATATCCGATTACATAAGCACTTAATTATTAGCTAGTACAAAGGCTGTCACTCATGACAACTCTGGCAGGCAATTCAGACTACGGGCCTCCTGTCTATAAGGCATCAAAAGGACGGCGTAAATCAAAATAGTGATTTTTAACATCGCTTTTCGTGGAGACATCTAGATGCACCTTAAAAAGTCGTTTCCCAAATTAACCACTCCATAAATTGGAATCCGCGGGATGAAATTCCTTGAAATTCTGTACATAAATAGGTTGTGTTCTCCCAAAATGCATATCCAGACTTTCGACTCTTCTTGCTTAGTAACTAGTGCTAGACTGCAATTAGATCAAGTGCACCTAGGTATAAAAAAACAAAAAAGATTGAGTAAAAACCACGTTTTTACTTAGTTTTCTTATTGATCTAAAATATAAAATATAGCGAAACTCTATCAAATTTGTATTTCAATAATGACCCAAAGAAAAGTTTATTTCTCGTCAAATGCGTTGATAATGTACCCGATAAAATTTTTTTGATGAAAATAAATTTTGGTGAGAGGTGATACCAAAGCCGAAGTGATTTCTCGTACTTGTTTTAATTATAACGTTTTTAAACGTTAAAAGTGTCTTACCATTGTTCTGATTCCCCAGAAAATCTTTTCCTCAACATTTCTTCCTCTTCGAGCTCAATTCTGGATTGCTCTTCGTACTCAGCGATCTCTTCTTCGTTGGCAATGGGTTCAACATCTTCCAAGTCGTCATAGTCAGAGTCGTATATCTCATCGCTGTTAATGTTTTCCATGTTTTCAAAGGAATAGAAAGATTCACAAAGATAATATTGTGCTTGGATTGCAGATTTAAAGGTGTAAACTTGCAAAAGTCCTAAGTAATATATTTTCTAGCGTATCAATATTTCGCAAAGAAACACAAGGAAAGACGCTAACCTTCAGAAAGAGTAGAGTAAATGACGTCACGACAAGACCGCTGACCAAAAACAAACCTTTGGTCGTGTGACAGAAAATTAATGGCGGGCAGCATTTAAAACGCAAAATTTTCAAACTTCCCGTTGGAATATCCAAAAAAAAAAAAAAAAATTACTGGTGATTAATAGGGTGATATAGATTATTGTGACCAAGTTTCACGTTTCTACGAAAAGGTAGCAATTTTGGTCTAAGAGGCACTTTAAGAAAAAACATATCAAACTTTTCCCAAAAAAAGAGCAAACTTCTGGACAGTTTTTGCACTAAAATATCCTCGATCATGAGAAATTTCAACCAATTCCGACGTAAATTACAAAATTTAAAAATGGGATGAATATCATCTTGTTCTTGTTCTTCTTGTTCTTGTTCTTGTTCTTAATTCTTCATCTTCTTTGTCTGCTTCTCCTCCTCCTCCTCCTCCTCCTTCGTCTTCTTCTTCTTCGTCTGCTTCTTCTCCCTCCCTCCTCCCTCCTCCCTCCTTCCTCCCTCCCTCCCTCCTTCCTTCCTTCCTTCCTCCCTTCCTCCCTTCCTCCCTCCCTTCCTTCCTTCTTTCCTCCCTCCTTCCTTCCCTCTTTCTTCCTTCATTCTTTCCTTCCTTCCTTTCTAATCTTTCCTAATTCCTTCTTTATTTAGCTTCTAGTAAGGTTATCAAAGTCCATCTTCCTTCCTTCCTTCCTAATTCCTTCCTTGTTTAGCTACTAGGAGCATTATCTTAAGTCCAAGTGGGAACACTGAAAGTGAACAAAGCCTCTCATCCACTTTGTTTTTACAATCAAACTCAGCCCTCAGCTGTTTCAATCCCATTCCTCCCTGCGAGATTTCTTGAACGTTTTATTCCTTAAAACATCGTTAAAGAATAATTTAAGTAATTTTAAAACCCCTTCCTTATCTATCTTCTATTTACAGGGGGAATCCATGTAAATTATTAATAACGCATCAAGCCACATAGCGTGGTCTGGTGGTATAATTCACTGCTTCGGGCTAGTGCTTGACTAAATAAGCTATTCAGAAAGGATAATATTCAAGGGTTTTATCACACCGTAAAGGAATAGAAGTCGATTTGTACAATTAATTATTAACTCTTCTTGGTTTGTTTACTTCTGTCATTGATTTCCATCGTCTTTAAACAAGTCGAAATGTGACTCGGTTGACTTCAAAGAATATGTATCTTTGAGAACTGTCAAATTCAGTTCTCTTGCAAATGAGTTTTAAAAATTGTTAGTTATACTGTTATTATCGTTTGACTGTCTGGTCGAAGTAGATTGTTATATGCAAACATTTGGGAGCGGTTTTTAATTTAGTAATGGTATTTAGTAAATGAAGATTGTTTTCAAGTCTAATTCTATTTGTGGCACTGAGAACTTAAAATAACTCTAACACCAAAATACTCACAGAAAATCTTGCTAAGAGCTTACTTGTTTAACATACTTGATTTTAACTTAAATAAACTTAAACTTAAATTAACTAAAATTTTTGAATCGGTAAACTTCAAGCCATGCCTTGGGTAAGCCAAGAAAGGCACTCCAAATCCACTTGATGTCCGAAGCATTTCTACAACAGAGTATTCGACTAATAAAGATGGTACTTACAGAGGTTTGGATAGATATGGCTAGTTTAAGAACGACTTGAGACTGAATTTTAGACACTCTATGAGTTCACACGCGACATTTGTTAAGACACAGACGCTTTCTTACTATCGGATGGCTAAAGTGCTAGACTTTAAAATTCAATTTCCCCCGTCAAGCAAGTGCATTAAAACGTACCACTGAATAAAACTATCACCTGCAGTATTTTAGAAGCACGAAGCACTCCAATAACACTTTACATGTACTCAATAAAAAGCTATTTTTCCCATGTTAAGTTTTATTTTTTGTTTTATTTTTTATTTTTTAATTTTCAATCATCATGAAATCATTTTGGGAAAAAAGGAAAAACAAAACAAAAAATAATTGAAAAGAAATGAAAAGAAAAGAAAAGAAAAGAAAAAATGAGAGAGATTCATCTGCTAAGCCGAAACTTTTCTCTCTTCCCAAAGGTTTTAGGGTTTAATTGTAGTCTTAGGAACTATCGCTCAACCTATGTTAGCTCAATAATTAGCTAAATTACAAATGCGGAAGGATCATGACTGGCACATATATTATTAACTTCTTTTTTAGTTGCCAACCATGTCGATAAACCCCTACATTCCAGGTAGATTAGGTCACAAGACCACTAATAAATGACTAGATGAATCGACCATTCTGAGCATATCTCGGTTTTGAAATCATTTAGATTTCTTTATGGTACAGTGAAAACACTTGGTTAGTCACTACAGCAGCGGACCCAGGAATTTTTGGGGTGTGGGGTGGGGAGGCAAATCTCCCCCCTCCTTCCCCTCCCTGGAATTTCCCCTGCACTAAGTTAATATTGCCATTCTATCTTGTTCTTCCAGATGAAAAAACGAAAGGCATAACTTGACAGGTAGTTGATCTTTCTTGAACTTATTGTGACTCTAAGTTCTCTTCCCAATCCTAGCTGCTGACATTAAAAATATCATTTCTTACGGTATTATAAACTAGCTAAGAATATTCTTCTACGAACAACACCTGAATTTCGGAGCTAAGACACATCAAAAACTGTACAATAGTTCAGTTCCTGTTAAAGAAAAGCCGAGATGTTAAAAAAAAGGAATGAAAACCAGTAGATGACGTTTGTCTGCTGCGCGAGAGAAAATCTACCTAATTTCAAGCAATTAAACATTGTGACCAGCGGTAATTCAATTTTACTTATTACTATAATTCTCAATATGAAAAGGTTAATTTACTGTTTGGAGTTGGAGAACCCGCTTTCTTTGGGCAGCTGTCCCTGCCACACACAGCCAACCCTCAAAATCTAGAAGAGTCTACTCAAAAACTATATTGTTGGTTTTATTTCTGTTTCTCCAAAATTGCATTCAATATAATCTTAATTTTACATAAATAATGAAATGTGTTAGCAATTTTGTAATGCGCTTTTTTCACTACTAATGTTCTATATTGCATGCCTCCAGAGAGATACCATTTAATCTTGATGTGAATTAAATCTTCCGTAGTAAAGTAGAGAGAAAAGAGCGGGAATCAGTATCGCTCCGTGTCCGCTTCGTTTGTTTATGGTTAACAAGAGCCAGAGGAAGTCGAATAAAAGTTCAATCATCTTGGTATCTGCCATTGACATGCAAATTTTCATGGCAAAAAAAAAAAAAAAAAAAAAAATGATGCCAATTTACTACGACAAATAGACACTTTAATGAAGCAAAGTACTTTGTGTCACGATACCATCTCAAAAACGACTTCAATTAGGCTGGATTTTCGTGTCCTTTCGCGGCTTTAATTTGGATCGCCTAAGGAATCGCTTGGGAATAATATGCCTTTAATTTACCTTATTACCTCGCTTATCAATCCATACATGCTGTCTATAGTTTACAAGCTGGATAATTGTATCTGAGGAAAAGCTACCTTGCTTTGTAGGTTGTGATAAGGAAAAAAAAAAAAAAAAGGTGGAGAGGATCATTCAGTTTTTCCCACTGGTTGAACTGATAACCAAATAGATATGGAGGATCTCACAGTTGGGAATTCGAAGATTTTTTTGGCAAACCTTTCTTTTTTCTCGGTCAAATTGTTCTGGTACTCGAAAATTGAGCGTTTTTGTAAATGGTAATAAATTACATTTTGAAAACTGGTGAGGATGTCAAATTGACAGCAAACGACCGGCTCTTGAGATGAGTTTTTGAGTTAATTACAATTTTATGAAGTCTGTTGCTCTTAGTTCAAGAAGTTCCATGCATGGCTTCACAGCCAGTTTTATGATTCTAGCTGTTTTGTCAAATTATTGTACTTTATCATATCAGCAATGTCTCTTGTGAACTTGAACTGGGAATTTAAAGGCGTTGGATTTGAGCTGAAAATTGACCACCCCATGTTGAACCAAGGCTTTTATCTTAATCCTGATCGCCTTCATTACTGTAACAATTAAATGAGAGCAGAAGATGAATTGATAAATTCCGTGGAAAGTGGGTGGTGTGAAGGATAGAAGCAGATGAAAATAATAAAGTTGATAGAATCGTAGGAGGAATTCCAATTAGATACAAACAAATAGCCAATCAGTAAAAATGAGTTAATGGAACAGGAATGAGACAGCCATTGAAGGACAGATGTAGCGAAGATTGCGAAGTCATTTTCGACGCGTCTATCCTTGTCTTATAAAAGCACCTATCAACCTTTGTGTTTCCCACAAGTTTATTCAGTAACGAACGATACAGAGCGTGTTTTTACTTTCCTTAGTCGAAAATGAAACTCAAATGCTTGGCCGTTTTCTTACTTTTCTTGTTGTTTTCGGTACTTTTAGTACGAGAAACAGAAAGCGCCAACTACGATGTCACACGTGATGAGGAGGATTCGTTCAGACGTTCGTTCTACAACCGACCTCCAAGACCTAACCGGCCCCAGAGGATTGGTAGAAATCGGGTAGGTAACCTCATTATTAGTAAACTAAAACTGAAGAAACTTATTTTACAATATGAATACTGGATCACGAATCTTCTGATTTTCGGACTTCAGAAAACGATATATAAAAAATTTGAGAGCTCTGAAATAGTCACTAGTCTATTGAGTTTTTTTTCTTCTTTTCAAATAACAGAATCGTGTTTACTTAACAACATGAAAAGATTTCAATTAAGGCTCTTTTTTTGTTTGTTTGTTTGTTTATTTGTTTATTTGTTTGTTTGTTTGTTTTGTTTTTGGTTTTGGTTTTTGTACTTTTTAGGTAATAATTTTCGGAACAACTTGGACAAGCCACTGGAAAATACGTTTAATCGGTTCACTCATTAAACATTTAAGTTGATAGGGCTAAATTTCCAAATAAGAGACGCTTAAATCAAACATAAGAACCACCATTTTATATTTTGTTTTCTATAGTTTAATAAGTGTATAATAGTATATAAGTGTGCTATTTGACGTTCTCACTATAGCTGATTATTTTAATGAGATATCGTTGAGGGACAGCGCACGGGGAAACTCATGCCTACAATTTGAATTTTAAATACATTGTAACAATTTTGATGTATTTAAAAACAAGTTTTTTCCGCCTTTTGGGAAGGGTTTTTATTACTGGTTTCCTACTTGCCTTTCTTCTTCTTTTGTCTTTCTTTCTTCCTTTCTTAGGAATAGCAATGGACCGAAAATTCATCTGAAATATGAAACTTTATCTGTATATTCTTTTTATCTTGTATTTCACTTTAGAAAAGACGAATTACATAAAACATATCCACTTTTTTCTTGCGACCCGAAATTTTCGCTTTGGCTCAGTTGCATCAAATTGAGGGACACTTAGCATGAAGTCAATATTTTCATGTACAGTGAAGGATAATAAACTATTGTATTTATGCAAAGCGCCCCTCAAAGTCGAGAATAAGTTAGGGTTATCGGCCTGAAGCGAGGGGTTATATAACCACAAGCCAAAGGCCGATAACTGGCTCATTTTTCGCTCCATTTTCGCTTGAGAAGATACGTTAATATGGATGAGGCTCAAACAAAGAATCTTATTCCCAAGCGAATAACACGTGGTCTGAAATGGGTAAACAAATACGCCTAATGGATTATTGGGCCAGGGGTTATGCGATATATTCAACCGAAAAGAACAATGAAAACCGAGGTGATGTAAAAATAAGAAACCAGTTATATATAATCCCTCGCAAGTCGCAATGCGTTCCCAACCCTCGAACAGGTTTAAATAATGAAGGGCACCCTTTTCACGCATTAATTCTTTTCTCATCATTTCTTTTGATTTTTTGCTCTCTCTAGATATTCCAAGACACAGAATATGATGTGTGTCGACAAGCAAGAGCATACGGATGTCCGTTGTGATCCACGGAATCCCAACTCCTTTGTCGTTCAAGAGAAGATTCCTAATTTTCCTAATGGTCTCGCACTTATATAAGATAATGAGATGATTGGATTCTCCCAACGAAAAAATCCAAATACATTCAATAGTATTGTAGTATTTTATTAAACTTCGAATATACAGATTACTATGGAATAAATATTTAGCAAGTGATCTCACTTTGATGATCAATAATTATCATGAAATTATTATTGCATTATATCTTATCCCATTTTTTATTTTCCTCTTCACTTTCTGTTTGTCTTTCTATTAATTTTCATGGCATTTAATCCACAGGGTAGTGGGGTTCACAATTATTCAGCCTGTAGTTAAGGTTGGTTAAGCGAAAATGAACACTATTCCATAGTAATGATCGAGTTCTATGATCACACATTCAATGACATCATACATTATTACCAATATATACGCGGCCAAACAGAAAACTGTTCTCTTGTAAACACGCGCTCAGCGGGCCGCAAATGACTCGGCCCTACAGCTGATTGGTTTTTGGTTCATCATCCAGTGGATTTTAGCCACTTATAGTTTGGCCTTTTTTATTGATAATAATGATAATAAAACTAGTCATACTTATCAGTAACGGAATTGGGACCTAGCTTTTGTTGTTAAAAAGGAATCTGAATGTGCCAACGAAG